>JAQIXN010002695.1:0-10548 GCA_034698145.1 Proisotoma minuta | reverse complement strand
TGCCCCGCTTTAATCCTATATGGGGCAAAATGGTCCGGGGCAAAGTGGTCCGGGGCAAAATGGTCCGTGACAGACGGACAGACATGACCAGAGCAATAGCTCTCCAGGTATGGCGAGCTAATAATAATAATCTTTGTTTTGTTTCAGATATTTTTCTACAAGGCACAAATAATTTCAGGAGATGTACAAAAAAGTAAATCTAAAGACGATGACAAAGCCTCAATAACG
Organism: Proisotoma minuta; assembly: GCA_034698145.1. NCBI lineage: Eukaryota > Metazoa > Arthropoda > Collembola > Entomobryomorpha > Isotomidae > Proisotoma > Proisotoma minuta. The sequence goes on along the minus strand of JAQIXN010002695.1, from coordinate 10,320 downwards.
TATAAAGATTATTTGTGGTTGACAAGAGAAGAAATTATGTCAAAATTGAACCCCGAATATCACAAACAACTTTCTGAATTTCTTGTTGATGAACGTAATTAATAATTTATATTAATAGTTTGAGTGAATCTTAGTCAAGTTTTTTTTTATAATACCTCAAATTATTTATTCCGAAAATATAAAAATGGAAGTTTTTTACACAAAATGTCAAATTTTAATCCATAAACATGTCATCATCAATCATTGCAGCTTGTTCAATGAAACGCTTATAAATAGACATAAACTTTGCGACAAATTCCTCAATATGGAAAATGGCCTTGTTTCCTCTTGCAGCTCGCCATTGACATCTCGCTGCTTCTTCACATATTTCAGCCTTGACCTGATTATCGCAATTTCTTACGAGCTCTTTAAGCAGCCCTTTAAAAATGAGGTCTGTGGGAATACAGTGACAAAGTAGCTCATAAATATTATCCCGGACTTGTAACAACCGTTCGGGACTTTGCTCATTGACAATCATTACAGCCGTTTCCTTTAAAAATTTCTCCCAATCCGGTTCAACGAGGGGTTGATTTTCAGAAAATGGATATCGTTCAGCACGACAAGCCTCAAGCGTCAAAAGTGCTCTGCGGAGATTTCCTTGAGATGCCTTTGCTATTCGGTCACCAAGTTCCATTGGGAGATTTATCCCCTCTTTCTTTGCTACAGTTTGCATTGCTCCTATGATTTGGTTATTGGTTGGAGCAGCTATTCGAATTGGCAAACATCGACTTTGAATTGCTGGAGTCACTTTTGATATAGACAAGGCACACAAAATTAAACGACACGAAGAAACGTATTTCTCCATTGTCCGTCTCAAAGCGTCTTGAGCATCTTTTGTTAGCCGGTCAACTTCTTGAAGTACAATAACTGTACAATTATAATAAATATATTATGCATATTCTTTTTAAAAAGGCTGTAATAAATTTAAATAATTAATTTTACCTTTAAAAGGATGTTGGTCCAATGGATGAGTTTCAGCGACATGTTTAATCAGTTCTTGGATAACCACGCGATCCTGCATCCCCACATCGCTTGGGTTGACCTCAATGTGGTAATTACTCGAGTACGTGGAAATCTCAATCTTTTTCTTTGAAGGCGTCTGAAAATAAAATAATTGTATAATATGTACAATAACTGTACCGCAATAATTATTGTTTATTTTCCATACCTCAAACACTTGTTTTTGAATTCTAATCCTGTCGGCACCAGGTCCGTAGAGTTCCCTTAACACGCACGAAATCCGCGTTCGCTTTCCAGCACCTTTAATGAATGTATGACAAAGACATTTGTGAGAAGGGACAATGAGATGATAAATTAAATGGACATCAACCTACCCGAAGGTCCATATACAAGAAGATGAGGAAAATCTGAGGTCTTCACCTGAATTAACATCATAAACCACAAATGAATTTTCTTTTTCTTAAATTGAGGTGCATATGCAAATCCTAACCAAGTTCCTCAAATTGTTGGCTTGGTCCAAATGGTAATCCAAGTCCTCCAGACCCTTTGGTCTGTATTTGTCCACCCAAAGGGCCATTCTGCTGCTTATCTTTACTCGCTTTTTAGAGGAACAAAATAATTTCGCTGTTTTGTCGAAAAAAGAGGGAAACTATTTTCATCTTATTTGAAGCCGGCAACGAAATTCTCATTACGAGAAAGTTGAGAATATTGAGAAACCACATTTCATAAAATTTGCTCAAGATTTTTGGCTTTTGTCGCTTAATTTGGGTATAAAATGGGGATTTTAGACAAGATAGCGGAAATTGAACGGGAAATTGCGAGGACGCAAAAGAACAAGGCGACAGAGTATCATTTGGGTCTCCTCAAAGCAAAATTAGCCAAGTACCGTGCTCAGTTATTGGAACCCACGGGGAAAAAGGGGGAAAAGGGGGAAGGGTTCGATGTGCTCAAGAGCGGAGACGCTCGGGTACGTCACCCCATTAATTGTTAATTGGACCATTTTAATTTCGAAATTGAACCTTGTTTAATAGGTGTCCCTCATTGGGTTCCCTTCAGTTGGAAAATCAACACTGCTGTCGACAGTGACAAAGACGAGCTCAGAATGTGCGGCCTACGAGTTCACAACCCTAAGTAAAAGATATACACATATTTAATAATAATGTCCCTTTAATTTGTAGTTTTTAAATGTAAATTGTTATTTTTAATTAAAGCGTGCATTCCTGGAGTGATTGAATACAAAGGGGCAAATATTCAACTGTTGGATTTGCCTGGAATTATTGAGGGGGCAGCCCAGGGGAAGGGTCGTGGACGACAGGTGATAGCAGTGGCAAGGACGGCGGATGTGGTTAGATTTTTGTTGATGCATATTTATTTCAGTGGCTATACATAAACTATTAAAACTTGACAGGTTTTAATGATGTTGGATGCCACAAAAGGAGACGTCCAGCGTCAGCTTTTAGAGGCCGAACTGGAGGCTGTCGGAATTAGACTTAACAAAGACAAGCCAAACATTTACTTCAAACAGAAGAAAGCCGGTGGACTATCATTCAATGCAACATGTCAACTAACAAAGATTGACGAAAAGTTGGTCCAAATGATTCTCCATGAATATAAAATATTCAACGCTGAAGTGCTCTTTCGAGAGGTAATAATTTACTTGTCTAAATTTTTTTGGGAGAGTTATTCAATTTTTTGTAATGTTGAAAATAGGACTGCACCGCTGATGAACTAATTGATGTAATTGTGGGAAATCGTGTCTACATGCCGTGCCTTTACGTTTACAATAAGATTGATCAAGTATCAATTGAAGAAGTCGACAGAATCGCTAGATTAGAGCACAGCGTTGTTGTGAGGTATTTTTTTAAAATGCATTTTATAAAACAATAGGGTAAAAATTGACTGTGGATTTTGTCTCGTTTTAGCTGCAACATGAAGCTGAATTTAGACTATTTGTTAGACGTTTTATGGGAATATTTGTCCCTCATCCGCGTCTATACAAAGAAACCAGGCGAGCCTCCAGATTTCAATGATGGACTTATTTTGCGGAAAGGCGTCACCGTTAAACACGTTTGTCACGCCATTCATCGTACTTTGGCTCAGGACTTTAAATATGCTTTGGTCTGGGGTCAGTATTGTTTTCATTATATACGCTTTGATCTTTGATTTTTTAATTTTAATATTTTTTTTCGTCACAGGGACCTCTACAAAATATTCTCCGCAGCGTGTCGGTGCTCATCACGTCATGCAAGATGAAGATGTAATTAGAGTTGTCAAAAAATAAAATTTTCAGACATTTTTTTGCAATTTTGTTTTCATTGCTGTGGTCTCATTTTCATCAAGCAACGGCGTCATATCCATCATTCAAAAATTCTCATTCTCATAGTCATCGCGTCAAAATTCATTCAGCAACTCAACATTTTTTTGAAAAATAGTAAAATTAATAAAATGGACCCCACTACAACTTCTGCGTCTCTGGCTCCTCCCTCGGAGCAAGAGACGGTCAAAATGGAACATGATTGTTCCGGGGAATGCGACGCCAAAATCCCAATTTACCAAAAAACGGCGAAAGACGGAAATCTATCAAAGGCTATTGAGGACCTAATCGTTCTCGAAAAGTTAACCAGAACCGTAAGATAATATAAAAAATCAACAATGATTTAAAAAAAATTAAACAAACTATAAATTTTGACAGTCTGGTGACATGTTGTCCACTGCCCGAGTATTGGTTACCATTGTCCAGTTGACCAACGACGCCAAAAACTATCCGCTTCTCAACGAAAACATTTCAATGTTGGCGAAACGTCGGGGTCAATTGAAAGGGGCAGTTGTGAAGATGGTTCAAGAGGCCCAGACCTACATTGACAGCTTGCCCACAAAGGAACTAAAGTACGAACTAATCGACACCCTTCGGGCTGTGACTGAGGGGAAGATTTACGTGGAAGTTGAACGTGCTCGTCTGACCTACAAATTGGCGAAAATGAGGGAGGAAGAAGGGGACATTGGATTAGCCGCAAGCATTTTGCAGGAGCTGCAGGTCGAAACTTATGGAAGCATGGAACGGAGGGAGAAAGTTGAGCTCATTTTGGAGCAGATGCGTTACTGCCTGGCAAAGAACGATTATATTCGTACCCAAATTATTAGCAAGAAAATTAATGTCCGGTTTTTTGAGGATGAGTCTACCCAAGACTTGAAACTCAAGTTTTACAAGTATGTGAATGCACAATTATTATTTTTATACTTTTTTTCTTGAAATTAATATTTATCATTAATATCATCAATCTGATAGGTTGATGATTGATATGGACCAGCATGAAGGGAACTATCTCAACATTTGCCGGCATTATCGAGCAATTTTGAACACTCCCGTGGTTCTAGGGAACGAGGAGGAAAAAAAGAACTACACTCGATGTGCCGTTTTGTACCTTCTTCTGAGTCCTTATGGGAATGAGCAGTCAGATTTGCTTCATAGGATGCTAGAAGACCATAAAACTCTTGAAGCCATTGGGACTTACAAGTAATATTTTGCAAAGCTATTAGAAAGTTATCAAGTTTTGTGACATTTATATTTATTTTCAAATAAATTATTGCAGAACTCTTTTGGAGCTTTTCAAGAACCAAGAACTGATAAACTGGGAGCAACTTTGCAAGGGCTATGAAACTGAACTAAAATCTGGTTCGGAAGCTACATTGGTTTTTGATAAATCTGAATTTGGACTCAAACGATGGGGAACTTTCAAGGATCGAGTTGTAGAGCATGTAAGTTGTTGATTAAAATATTTTTTTTATATATATAAAACCAACAAGTAAAACAAATTTTACGAACAGAACATTCGGATAATGGCGAAATATTATACACGAGTTTCCCTCGACCGCATGTCGACTTTGCTGTCGCTTTCCAAAGCAGAAGTGGAAACTTTTCTCTGTTCCATGATTGTGTCTGGGACTGTTACTGGACGAATTGACCGTCCTTCTGGTGTAGTCTCATTCTTGTCTTCCAAAGATCCAAGCGAGTCTCTGAATGACTGGGCCCACAACCTCAATAAATTGATGGGTCTAATCTCCCGAACCACTCATCTCATAAACAAGGAAGAAATGGTGCACAAACATCTCCTTGGGATAACTGCCAGCAGTAGCAAAATTGAAACCAACCAGGCAATGTCAATGGAAGTCGACAATTAATATAAAAATAATCACATACACAATCTTTTTTTTGTAAACGGTGTTAAAATATTGTATTTCCTTTTGTGTAATAATAAATAATTGATTGTATGTAATTAAATCATCACAGCTTAACTGATTGACTCGTATCTGAAGGGATCCACACGAACGAGGGTCCATTGGCCGTTTATTTCTTTTCGATAGTAGCGTGGGCGATTGTCTGTGAAAATTGTTATTTCTGGAAACGGGTGTGCCTGGATGTGACGTAAGGTTGCTTTTATCTATACAAATAATTATTCTTATAAAATTTTTCTAATTTAATAGTTATTTAAAATAATCATCCTTTTCCTCACTTCACTGACGACATGTGCGGGTTCTACTTCGGGGCTTGTTGTAAGATGATTTAGTATAAATTCATCTGATTCTTGAAGGATTTGTGGGGCACAGCGAAGGGGTTCGTAGTGAAAGGGTCCGATGCGTAGTAGACCCGAAGAGTAGTCGTATATTTCCAAGAGCTGGAAAATATTAGTAAATAGCTTTTGTTATGTGTAAAAAAAATATATATAAAGAGATTATTTGTTGAAACTCACTGCACTGGATCCACTGAAGATTCTGGCACCTCTCAATGGCAAATCTGGTCCTTTGTCTAAGAATGTGGCTGGGAAAATTTCCCCACTCTTAATATCTACTCCAATTCCATACAATATTGGCCACGGCGTGTCCCCACGAAGAATTGTATTTGCCTGTCCCAAACATGCGGAAACTAGTTCAATGTCGTATGGCTCTTTTGCAACATGTTCTGTAAAAATATATACCTAATTTATTTATTTATTCTCTTGACAAAAATGGAAAAAAAAGCCTTACGCATTAGTGAGTAAAAAACATCTTCCCCCAGTCCCCTGTTGTCACTAAAACTTCCAACAAGATGCATTTCAATGTGACCCTGATCAAAGTAGCCCATGGAGAGATCTTGAAGTCGTGCCACCATTGTAGAAATCCCAGAAATGCAATTGCTATCAAAATGTGCAATTGAAATGGCTCCAGATCCTGGATGTCTTAGGACCACGGCAAGACAAGTGGTAAAGTCATCCGTGCCAATGACCGTAATGTTTTCTGCAATCAACAACAGCAAAAAATTGTGAAAAAATGCCACAATAAGAAGAAGAAAAAAGAACCACTGACTGTCATGAGGTGAGACGACTGCAAACTCCCTTTGGCTGACGTAGATGAGGCCTTGAGGGCCGAGCTGTTTGATGGGGGTGGACGTGAGGGCGGCGGCGCCTTCCTTGAGGTGTGGGGCCAGGTGGTAAAGGGATCGGGAGGAGTCCGGAACTTCCTCCAGCTTGAGGGAAGAGATTAGCAGGACCATTTCACATTTACAAAAACTGGTTTTACAGACTAATCACTGCCAACGCGTTCGATGAACTGAAAAGTGTTGGAAATAATTCTAGCAACAGGAGAAGGAAAAGATTGAAGGAGTTAGCTGCAGTTGGGCAACCCGACTCTTTTTTGTGATAACCCCGCAGCTGACCTTTCTTATCTCCTCTCTCTCTTTCTCTCTTTATGTGGTGCTTTATGTTTTATTCATTTCCAATTTTTAAAGGGAACAACAAAGTAGATTAAATAAATCTCTCTGGAATCTCGCCCCCAATTGATCCCTTAACACAAGGGAAAGGGTTGGCGTTTGTAATAAGGCCACTTTTTGGTGTATTTGAATAAAAACGAAATAAAAGTGGCCGCCTGCTGATCGCTCTCCGCATCTTTGTCTCATCCACAAAACATCTCAATCTCACTTGTAAACAAAATCTCATTTTTCTCTCAAACTTTGTCAATTTGTGAAATGGTTTCACTGAATCTCAGTTTCCCAACTTTTCCCAAATAAATTATGCAGACATCATCCCCTTTTATTGTTTTCCGGAATTATATATAGCTCTCATCATATCATGAAAAACGAGGATGATGACTTTTAATGACAAAAAGCTCTCAGACCTCAACTTTTAAGCCGGAAATGCCTCGAATAATAATAACTTTTGGAATTTCATATAAAATGATAATACTTTTGATGGCGAATTTGAATGAATCTTGTCTTGCACCGCACAGACAACAATTAGGTTGGCTAACAAGGGGGAAAATTATCCACCGAACGAGTCTTATTATTCCAGATAAGATTTGACTCGAGATTTGACCGATGGGGAAAAAATGCAATTAAAAATTGACCCCTGTCACGCACCCAAAAAGCTAGCGCTCCCTCCTGCAGCATCCTCAGACCTAATCGCTATTTTCCATCTAAAACCAAGTGAGTGAATCTGATGGCCATCACTAACTACTAACTAACTGCTAGTAAATAGTCGTAGCAAGTAGCATCAGCATCAGAGAGAGCATTTAACGGGTTTAAAGTTAGATGAATATCGATCCATGAACCATATCTGCAAAAAGAAGAAGCCGGAGTTAGTTTGAATGGGTTTGTGGTTATAAGAGCATAAAAATTATCTCAAGAAGGAGAGTCATAATGAGTGGATTTCCGTTTTATAACAAACCCTCGAGGGCTAAAAACAGTTTGTTCATCTCCCAAAGGGGAAGCAAAAGAAACAGTTTTGTGCAAGTGGCCAACTCAAGAGCATCACAAATAGAAAAGAATAAGGGACTGAAGCAAGGGAGGTAAGTTCCATCTGTTTTTAACCCCATTTCACGTTTCCACCCTCTGCAACAGAGCTCAGGGTGAAAGCACAGAGGAAACAAATCGATAATAACTCTTTTTCCGAAAAAATATCTAAAATACTCTTCTCCTAAGCAAATAGCATATTATGAGTTGGGTTAAAAGAGGTGAGGTGAACTTGAAGTTCCGGACAAGTTGACAGACAGGAAATTGGCAAGCAAGTACAAACACATCAATAATTCACTTTCTTGTGCTTTCTCCACAGAAATGAACGGAAACGGCCACACCAACGGCCACACCACCAACGGCAACTCGGTGGCCAAAGAACTCGGGATTTGGTCAGTGGGGCTAATTACCCCTACCTCCTCTCGATACCTCACAGCAGAAACATTCGGCTTCAAAATCAACGCCAATGGGACTTCACTCAAAAAGAAGCAGACGTTCACTTTGGAGCCGGCCCCACCCGGTCACGCCGCCCACGAGTGCATCTGTCTCAAGTCTCATCTCGGCAGATATCTAGCAGTGGACAGCTTTGGCAATGTGACCTGCGACCAAGAGGAGAAGAATGAGTGTGCAGTGTTTGAGATACATGTCAAAGATGGTAATCCTCTCCTCTAATCCTCTTAATTCCTTCATCGAATTGGACTGATTAATTTGTAATCCCCATTTAATCCCTAAATTACTACCTAGGCACCTGGAGTCTCCTCCATCCCACTCGGTCGTACTATTTGGGGGTTCAGGGGGAGACGTTGGTTTGCAAGGCCAAGAGTCCTGGGGAGAGTGAGAAGTGGTTGGTCCATCTGGCAGCACGACCTCAAGTCAATCTCAAGTCTGTGGGCAGGAAACGATATGCCCAACTTGCGGAAGATGAGATTCATGTGGACGCAAATGTGCCTTGGGGCTCAGAGACACTTTTCACCCTCGAATTTAGGGACGGTTGGTACGGCGTTGGTCATGCCAGCGGAAAATGGGTCAGAGGCGTGGATGGAAAATTGCAGGTATATTATTATTTAAAAAAAAATATTTAATGGTTTATGAATTTGCATTTACCTACATTTTTGTAAAAAAAAAATCATCATTATATAGGACACTTGCGATAAATCATGTCTCTTTACTATTGAATACCACGGGGGGCATTGTAAGACTAAAAATGAAAAATCTCATTTTTTTACTCACTTGCTGATTGATTTTGGTTTTCAGTGTCTCTCCGTGACCCTTCCGGCCTCTATTTGGCTCCAATTGGGTCTAAAGCAGTCCTTAAAACCCGCTCCCACACGGTCACCAAAGACGAGCTGTTTATCCTAGAAGACAGTCTCCCTCAAGGGGCTTTCGTCGCAGGACTTAACTCGCGTTTTGTGAGCACCAAACAAGGTGAGTCTCAACTGACCCCGAAGAAATTCTCAAAACATCATCAGCTAACGCATAGTGTATTATTCATTTAGGCATAGACGTGACGGCAAATCAGGACGAGATTTCTTCCACTGAAACATTCCAATTAGAATACGACCACGACAAATGGTACATTCGAACGATGCAAGACAAGTATTGGAGTCTACAAGGGACAGGAGGAATTCAAGCAGTGGAGAACAGAAAGTGAGACAAATCTCTATTTTCTCTCTCTCTCTCGCTCTCTCTTTCTTTCTTTTTATCTCTTTTGGGAAAACTAATACTATTTCTTCTAATGGCTTTTTTAGGAATGCTTCTCTGTTCAGCCTCCAATGGACTCTAAATGGTAGCGTCCAATTCCTGGCCCCCAATGGAAAATACGTTGGGGCCAAGCGATCTGGTCATCTGTACGCAAACAGCGAGAAGGAAGATGAGAATGCCGTCTTTTGGTTTTACTTGATTAACCGACCCTCCCTAGTCCTCCGATGTGACCAGGGCTACGTGGGATATAAAAGTCGAGGGGGTCGGTTGGAATGTAATAAGGCCAGCTACGAGGCAATTCGGGTGGAAAGGAACAACCAAGGAGCAGTCCAATTCGGGGGTGAGTTGAGACATTCTATTCTACTCTTCTTTGTTCTTCTCCTAAAGTTATATATCATCATTGTTGTTGTTTGTTTCTTTGTTAAAGGCTCCACCCCTCAGACGTACTGGTCGGTTGGAGGGAGCGAGCTAAGGGATTCTGAGACCCCCACTGACTTTTACTTGGAACTTCGGGGTCCAAACAAAATCTGCATCAAGACTGCGGATGGACTGTATTTAAATGCTGGGAAGAATGGGCAAATTGTCATTAGCAGCGAGTCTGGTTTTTGGGAGTTTTGATATGCAAGGCTGAAAAATGTAGTTTGTGTGCGTGTGGTGCTTTTGAATAAATTTTTGTTACTTTCATAAACCACGGTGTCTCTCTTTGAGCAAATTGCTTTCCCCGTAATTTAATTTCCTTTCTCTCTCCTGCCTCACTAGCACTGATGCGTATATGGTCGGAAATCCCTATCTCACATCCGACCACTTTGCCATAAGGAGCTCAGTATAGATAAAGAGGCAAATGAGTAGCAGGAGAGCGA
>JAQIXN010002694.1:0-10549 GCA_034698145.1 Proisotoma minuta | reverse complement strand
AAAGCCCTAAAAGGGAAAAGGAGGAAAGCAGAAATCGATTTTCCATTTTACAAAATCCAGCCAAATAACTTTCTCCAATTCAATTCCTCAAAATATAGCGAATATTTGGCAATCTGACCTGCTTGAAATGTAATTTAAATTTACAAGTTATTTCCAAAAGTTTCGTTTAAAACCTAGAACGAATAAATAAGTCGTATTCTGTATTTTTTTAAAAGACAAATGTCCCATAGCTTTCCAACTTTCTCCAAACATTTGACATTTTGAGAAGTACAAACAAATTGCGCAAAACCTAAATTCTTCTTTCCAGAGGTCTATGGAAGTTGGAAAGCATTCAAAATGGGAAAAGGTTAAAGTTCAGTTCAACTTCCATTCATTGCAAAACAAATGTTTGAAAGCGTCTGTCTGTTAGAGTTTTAACTATTTACGTCACAGCAGACATACCAAAGGAAGAAAGTGTCACGTCGCCATTTTTATTTTATTGGATGAATGATGACGTAAATAGAAGATTAGTTTGGACTTTGGAGTTCAGCCAGATGACAAAACTTTCTTTCTTTGAACGTTTGTAAAAGGTTTAGAAAATGAGAAAGTTTGCCAGTAATAATTTAATTAATTATTAAGAAAGCAAATTATCATATTCTCTACCTTTTGAGTTTAGATCTGTTTTTTAAGTCTTCCCAAAAAATATAGTTTTCGGCGTAAGTTATTGAATTACATACAATTCATTCACAAATATTATTTATAAAATAAATATTCGACTCTCATCTAAAACCCAGATTTGCAGAAATTATTGCAATCCATTTGAAGAATTTTGAACCCTAATAATAGTCTGAAATTTCCCATTTATTCCGAACAATGAAACGAAGCATTTTTTGAATCCTTCAAAATGTACATACTTGCATATAAAAATTGCCTCGAGCCCAAGCCCAATTTCAAAATTGAAGTTAAAGGATTAATGTAAAAACTATTTTGCGACACCCTGTCGTGTGCAAGGAAAGACAAAAGATGAGGCGAAATCTGTTTTGTAACAGATTGGAAAGAAATTAAGGAAATTATCTGGGCTCATATCAAAGGGAAAGATTTTTGCGACATTTGGTGAAAACGGAAGCTGGATTTTTTGAAGCCCTGCCTGTATCAATTTCGATAAGTTTCCCCTCACCGCATTCCTTTCAATGGAAACAAATTAAATTCTGTTACATCACATTCCAACCCTAAAAGGGAAAATATGGGCAAACATATCATTTTAATTCATTTCTCCCCTTAATCGCTCTCCGTTTGTTTGTTCAGTCACTGTATATTAATTTATTTATAAGTTATAAATTCTAACATACTGAAAATTATAAAATGATTTGAAATATTGCTTTACAATTCTTTTGAAAAGTTTATTTGTTTTAATTTTTTTTAAATTGCTGGGGTGCTGTATGTCAAAAATACTTAACATTGCAAACAGAACTTGAAATAAAGCAAGTCAATAATATGCTAATTTTGCACTAAAAAGTTTTCACAGTTTAAATCTGTTTAAATCCGATTGATTGCAATGAATGAAAATGCTAAAAACATTTGAAATCCCAAAACAATAAAAAATATTTTTTGATGCAAATTATTTGCAGCAAATATGGATGACTTTCACGCACATAAAAAATATAAATGATGAGTGCCATTCGTATATTTTAGATAAATTGATACGCTCGTCATACATCATACTGTTTTGGAAAGATTATACATGCATATTCAAAGAAGGCACTGTACTAAACAATTAAACAACAATTAAGGCTTTCTCACAAAATATCAAATCACATCAAAATGTCAAAACCCAAAATTATCAAATCTGCGAAAATATTGAAAAACATTTCCTTTGAGAAAGTTTTATGTGAGATTTTTTAAAAGATGATACCCTCACATTGCTAGATTTGGGATTGCCACAAAATTTCCACACCCTGTACAATTTAACCACTTCAAATCAAAAGGCAAAAGTTCCCCATCGATTGATCTCTTTCTTAATTTATGATTGGTGCTTTTTCCCAGAGAAAGTTTGACTCTGCCTTCAAAGGCAGACTTTTACTCAAAAACTCCGCCCAATTGAACCAAAACTAGAACTAATCCGAATTCTCCGAAAATTCGGATTCCTCCACTTTCTCCAACAACTTTCCCTCGCACACACAATTATTACCTTTCTCTCCAAATATTATTTGCTTAATTATTATAAAAGAATACCCCTTTAGAAGTTAAATAAGATTTGTGTTCTAAAGTTATCCCGAAGTTGATCTGTGATAATTATCTAACATTTGAGTGAAATTTTTGTTTATTGGAACGTTTAATTTGAAGGTATATAACTCTAACACCAATTTACAAAAAGAAAAGGGTTTGGGTAAATCTAAAATTATGCTTTCCAAAATTTGTTTTGCAGAGAGTGAGCCCAATTTATGGACGGGATAAAAACGTCGCTGTCAAAGACGATCACTGACGCCTCGGACAAAGTAAAGGAGACGATGAACACGGCGATGAACAAAAGCTCCAACATCGTTGGAAATGTCGTCGGAGGCAAGGACATTGGGAATCTCTACTATACAGGTAAAAGCAAAAACTATTTAACTTGCATCAAAATTTGATCGAGCTTATTTATTTCGAAAAATTGAACAAGATTGATTATTGAATTTTAATTGTTGCATCTCATACAAGTCAAAATTGACACATAAATCTACAAATTAAAACCAATTTAGATTTTGTTTCGAATTGCCCCAACATTGCAATGTTGTTAAAATAATCTAAAATTACATTAATACATGAAAGCCTTGGACGTCGGTTGAAGCATTTAGAAAAATTGAACTGGTGTAAATTTGCTAGATAAAAAGGTCGTGTTGCTCAATATGTTGTACAATATTAGAAATTGTTGCTTCGCTTACTTTTTTTCATTTGTGTGTGAAAATTTAGATATTCGACTCAAGTTGCCCCAAAGACTGAAATACAAACTTCATTTGGAAACTTTCATATATAGATTGACTTTTACGTCAGATTTTGCATTTTTGTAACTTTTATCCATTCATTTGAATTGGTTGACTTTGATGATATTATATTTTTTATTAAGTTGGTCAAATAGATTTAACACTTTGTGTACTCTGTACAACTTTCCATTGTTTGTTTTCCATATGCGTTGGGGGGAAGTGTGTATCAGTATTCCCCTGGCTCCCTTTTCATTATTTACAGCTCGAGATAATTTTCCCTGTCGCTTTCTTCCTTCCTGAAATATGAGAGCTCTTCCTTTCTTTTTACAAAAAGTTAACATTTTCAAATCTATTTTGGGAGTATGAACTACAATTTTGATATATGTATTTACTTTTAAAATCTTTAAAGACATATAAAACAAAGTTCTTTAAAACCTGCCAATATGTTGCAAGCCCAATGTAATTAGATTTAGACCAAAAAGCTCACCACAATCCACGCAATTAATTCCCCACTCAATTCAATCAAAGCCACTTTATAAATCTAATGCCCCTTCATTCAGAGCAAACAAACAGCACAAATTGACATGGACTACGCTAACTAAATAAACCCAAATAGACTCTCTTTACACTTATAAACGGATGTAGTGGTGCAGTGGTAAAACATTTAAAAGAGTGTTTTTGTATCGTTTTATTTCATCCAAAAATGTACAGATACACAGTGTTAATGTTCTCTAGCTTAATAAATCCAATTACCTCCAAGATAATTCAATTTTGGTCAATTTTCGCTCTTTGTGAGGGGAGAATTCCTCTTTTTGAGAGTTTGGGGTGCATATGTTTTATCATGCAAATTTTGTCTTTTTCCCAACAAAAACTGATCAAATAGAGATAGAAGGGAAATGATGGACGTTTATCTTATCTGTAAAGCCACAAACCAAACCCACAGCTCATTTCCTGAAAATTTAAATTCAATTTGAGGGTTTTAGGCTGATAAGCTTGAAAACGGATGTCAAAAGCTGCTTCAGATTTGAGAGAGGAGACGAAGGGGAAAGTTTGGGTCGGGGAAAGTGAGCAAATCACTTTGCCCCGTTGAAGATGCGTCTCGGAGAAACATTTTATTTTGATCCATTACAATTTTCAAGTGTCATTTTTAGCCAAGAGAAAGCTTTCAGAAAATTGTAAAAAATGATACGAGTCAACCAATTTGTTTTATGTCGCATTTCATGTACAAAATATAACAAAATACATGTACTTAAAAAACGAGCTGCATAAAGGTAGGGCAAAAAATTGTTTTCGTTTTCTTTTAATTTCTCCAACTTGGTTTTACAAGAAAAAAAAATGTTTTGCGATAAAATTTCTTTGAATTACTCCATTCAAATATTTAAAATCTGTGTATTCAAAAAATTAGTGATGCAAAAAATGCAGAGATACATAAATGTGGCACATCGCCCCTTCCAAAACGAATTGTAGTTATATTGTTGGATATTTTCCCCAGATCTCGTCCCCTGGAATCCTGAGGGTGGGAAAGAGCTGCACGAGTTTTACCAACGGCTGCTGACAATAATTCTGGAATTTGTGGACAAGACGAACAATCGAGGGGAGAAAATTGTGGATTTCCATCACCCCGCACAGTTGATGGAAGTGATGGACTTTTCCATTCCGGACGAGCCACAAAACTTAGATCAACTTCTCACTGATTGCAAGGACACTCTCAAGTATCAGGTCAAAACAGGTCAGCAATTTATATTTTTTTTATTTTTGGGTTAAATTGAGGAAGAATTTTGAAAACAATCTTTCAAAATAATTCAAAACATCAAATTGAAGACAGATCTATTTTTTAAAATAAATTAAGCAAATGCAAACTTCTGCAAATTTGAAATTGCCACTAATGCGATTTATGCAAAAATATGAGTGTCAATGTTCATAATAAAGTCTGAGCGGATTTTTTTTTTTAAATTTTAACTTGTATCCATTTCAAATTTAAATTGAACATAAGAATTGTAATAATTTCGTAACTACTGCTGGATATAATCACGTATTTTGCAACTTTACCAATTTTTCCAATAAAATTAAATGACCCCAAACCCTAGCAAATTTTATTCCACTATTTTCTCAATGTCTCTTTTATATAACACTAACTATTTGAATAGAAATCAGAGGAATGGTTAGTTATTTGAAGGAGAAAGTTATTTAGGGGATTATGAGATTTGTGGATTTGGTTAACTGCAAATGAAAAAGGGGAAGAAATAAGTTTCCCTTCGAAGTGAAGTGCCATTAGATGCAGATGGATACACTCAAAATACAACACAAACACAACGAAGTGTCAGATACAGAAACATACTGAAATACACACTCCCAAAACCAACAACTTCAAAATCAAAATGTGAGAAATTTGACGTCTTTAGATAAATTGAATTAAGATCCAAACCAAGCTGTAGATAGAAAATTAGCATATTCTCAACATCAAGTAAATTTTCACATTTCAATTGAAAAT
Source organism: Proisotoma minuta (assembly GCA_034698145.1). NCBI lineage: Eukaryota > Metazoa > Arthropoda > Collembola > Entomobryomorpha > Isotomidae > Proisotoma > Proisotoma minuta. The sequence goes on along the minus strand of JAQIXN010002694.1, from coordinate 5,119 downwards.
ACAGCCAGACAAATAAAATACAGGGAAAAATAATTTGGCTGAGAGTGAGGCTGCTGCAAATTATTTGAGCTTGACTGGCTCTCAAAAGAAGTTTGCATTTGTTTGGGAATTAAGAGATGAAGATGAGGGTACATTTTGATCCCGATTTTCCAGGGCTGTGATCAATTCGCCCCGAAAGAGAAAATATTGAAACTTCCACCAGCATCGTATTCGGGTGGAAAATATCCAGCAAAAATCCCCATCATTTGTTATAATATGTCTGAGCTTGACGTCATAATAAAATTGGTGAAAAGTTGACACGCTTTAAAGTATAACAGATATCTCTAGTATATCAATTCTAGGAAATTTAACAATTTAACTGTCTTATTTAAAAAAAATTATTATAAAACAATGACTTCACTTTTATATATACTGAATTTGCAGTTGTGCAGTGTCGATTTTTATGCAGTAGAATCTGAACTTTCACCCACAAAGCTACATTTTCATATTTAGCTGTCAGTTTAGTCCGATTACTCTTTTATTTGAGTGATGGCCTTTTAAGTTGAGACTGAGGTAATATTAATGGTAAAGAAAGAGACAGCGGATTTTGGGCTAAGCCCTAAAATAAAGTGTAGGACTTTTCCCTTCCTTTTGAAAGTGGGTGCATTTTGTCACTTGTTAAATAAATCCGAACTGCATCTGCTCTCTCCCAGCCCAATGTTGGAATTGTGTTCCTTGTCAGTCTCAGCTGGGAAAGAACAAGGAAACACAATTCATTAAAACCACCCTCAAACAAATACAGAAACTTGGAGAAAATCTCAACAGCAGCTAAATATCCAATTGAAGAGAAAGTGCAAAATAAACTGGGAAAGTGTCAAGCTTTTAAAAATATTTATATTGCTAATTTTACAAATGTATGATGGATAGATTATTGCAGTCAAATTACAAAAAAAAAATGAAAACTTTCAGTAAGGAAATTAAGAAAGTTTTTGCATTTCTAAATTAAATAGATCCAAAGAAAGATCTGAAACAAAAACTCCCATTTCTGCACAAATTCAGAAATCCTAAAATAACTTTATACTCGGAAAAAATTTTCGTGAAATATTTCTCTAAAGCTCTTGAGCTACATACATTTCTTTATTCTGGCCGTGGGGGATTTTGGGCTTATTTTAATCCCCCTTGACTTATATACCCTCAGAAATATTTTCTCTATTTGTCAGCTTTTAACTAAAACTAATGGCTCGTAAATAATAAACTTTGACGCCGTTATAGTTTTCTAAATTTTTCGGGTTTAGATTATTCAATCTTGGATTCAACAAGCCCTTTCATAAAATGGTCAAGTGTTAATCATTCAATCAAGTGATTTCCTCAAAACCGTCGAAAAATGTCAAATTCATTTTTCTAGATCTTAATAAAAAATTTGGCCCTAATTTGGAAATTGTTTAAAATGAGGAAAAAGAATAAGAATTAATCAGAGCTTTTGCTTTTAAGAGAAAGAGAAAAAACTTTTAGAGTAATCCGGATTAATCCGAATTCTCCCACATTCACTTCTTTCTCCCCTTCCAATTTTTATCCCTTTAATTTTACGAGGTGCCCAAAAAACTCAAGATTGGAAGCAATTGTCTTCATATACTTTTCAATTAAGATTCGTAATTAGCCTTTAAGCAAAAAACGCATTATTTTCCAGTTGTATAGCATGGCTTAAATTGGAAATCACTTTCCACCAAATTGCTAACCACCCTGACAGGGTGGTTAGGGTGGTCAGTATACAGGGTGACCCTGTATACTGATCTTAGGATGAGCATATGAAGGGATTTTATTCAGTAATGCTGAATGAGGTTTAATCAGAGGATACAATTGACAAAAGATGACCAATAATTCCCCCCTGAAATGAACACAGAGGGTAATCAAATACAATTTCTTGTTAAATTTTCTTCTCAAAATTACAATGCCACATTTAGTATTTTTGAGCACAGTCCGAATAGAAAAAAGAAACAATAATTAGCCTTTTCCTGCTGAAATTCTTCTTCAGATTACAATTTATATTCAGGGGGTTCCAAATATTTAGAGGCAAATTAAATTCCATATACATATAACTCACAAAGAGAGCAAAATTCACTGGAGATGAGTTTTGTGTTTGTTGGGTCGTGTAATAGTTTCCTGGATTTAGAGATTACTTCCGTCACAATGAACTTTGACATTGGTAATCCAAAACTTCCCCTATCCTCATAACCAACCACCACTCCCATTGTTTGGCATAATAACAATGAAAATGACGGAATAATAATCAATCAAAAGATGACATCTCAATTTCAATCTGAGAATACCAGAGAAAGGAGCTATCAGATTTTTTTTATGCAGCAAGCAGTTATCTTATTTTTGGCTTTAGAGGTTGCAAAAATCTGGAATTGACAATTGTCAATTTTGCAAAGTGCATTTATAGCTCTCATTCACAGATTTGGAACTTTAATTGATTCAAAGGAAAAGTTGAAAATTCATAAATTGATCTAAAAGCGTTTAAAAGTTTATAAAAAAAGCTTTTCGATTTTAATTACAATTAAACATGCAAAAGCAACCATTAATTATTGAAAGTTTGCGTAAAGTTGTATTTTATTTATCAATTTGTAAACGTAAACATTTTTTAAAAATTCTTCCGGCGTTGATCCTCCCAGTAACTTTCTCTTTTTACCAAATGTCAATCTACAAATAATATTTTCAAGACGCAAATGAATAAGAAAATCTTTTTTTCCAGGTCATCCATATTTCTTCAACCAACTTAGTTGTGGACTGGACACTGTGTCGTTGGCGGGAGAATTCATCACAGCCACAGCCAACACAAACATGTTCACTTATGAAATCGCTCCAGTTTTCATCTTGATGGAAAATTTCATTCTTAAGAAGATGCGGGAAATTATCGGATTTCATCAAGGAGACTCTATTTTGGCACCTGGTAAGCAAAATATTTACCTGTGGCGAAAACTAACACTTTTTGTATATGATAATGTTCAAAATAACCTCACAATATGAAGTAAGTTTAGAATAATACCCAATTTTAAATTTCCCACCAGGTGGTAGCATTTCCAACTTGTATGCTATAATTGTGGCGCGTCACTGTCTCTTTCCGGATTACAAGAAAAATGGACTCCGAGCGTTGCCCAAAGGTCTCGTCATGTTTACTTCCGAACATGTAAATACTTGAACATGTTTTAAATAGGATTTGGAAATAATACATTTATTAGCTTAATTCATAATTGTATTTGCAGTGTCACTACTCCATAAAATCTGCGGCGATGGTCACCGGTCTTGGAACTGATAACTGCGTTTCTGTACCTTGCGATGAAAGGTAAAAACTTGACATGCATTTAAACATTTTCTTAATGTTTGGCTCTCATTTTCGAAAACTTATCTTGTCTAATCTTGCTTTAACTTTACCAGGGGCAAGATGATTCCATCTGAATTTGAACGACTTGTCCTTAAAGCCAAAGAAGAAGGGAAGCATCCCTTTTTCGTCAACGCCACAGCAGGAACAACTGTTTTTGGGGCTTTCGACCCCATAAACGAGCTCGCAGACATTTGCGAACGTCATGGAATGTGGCTGCATATTGACGGGGCGTGGGGCGGCTCCATCCTCCTCTCAAAGAAATACAGAGAAGGTCGATTTGATGGGATTGAGAGGTAAGACAAATTTAGCATTTACTTGATTTTAAAAGTCAAAAATTAATTATTAGAAAGCATCTAGAGAAAGCTTATATATAGCTTTTCGATACGAAAATTGTTCTATCCAAAATATTAAATACCCAACATTTTCAATATCGAGTCGATATTAATATCAACCATCGGCATTTTACCCAGTCAAAAATCCAAATGCTTCCCTCATAAAATATTTTGATATAAGGGGAGATTTATTTTATGCATTTGATGAGATTGAGAGGTGAGAAAATTTACAGAGTGAAAGTTGAAAGTGATTTATTGCCCCTCAGCTTCAAATTCAAATTAATGCAAAGTAATCAATCAGACTTTATATATTGCTATAAAGCTTACAAAGTGACGCAAAGGGATACAGGGAAGGAGTGAAAGCGTCAATTCCAATAAATACTGTTTTTTATTATTTATTTATATCGGTCATAACTTCATATCAAAAAAAAATTGCGCTGTTTTATGGCTACAGCCGCAAAAATAATCGGAAAATGATTAAATATCAGGAAGTGTTTTGTATGAGTTTCAGGTCGATATATTTTAGTAAGGGCGTCAAATTCATGTCCCGTTTTTAAATAGTTCAAGGGCAAATTTTTATAAACTTTTCTATGTGCTACACTTTACTCAAAATTGATAACTTTATAAGTTCAGACAGACATCCAAGCTTCAAGTTGTATAAAATAGTTCTGCATGCTCTCATTCAAAAAGACACCGAGCTGATGGATAATTTATTCTAAAATGTGTCAAAGTCAATCCTTTTGAACTGTGGAAAGTCACGCTTTGATCTTTAACAATTAACCGCAGCCTGTGATTGATCACGAATGGAAATTAATTACCCAGCTCCTAATCATTAGCTATAACACAATGTTACATAAATATAATTAATAGAAAGATACATTTAATTACTGCACTTAACATTAATTAGGGCCACAAACAAAGTCTTAAGATGCGATAAAATGGAAGGAAGTATTTTATTTTTATCGTCTCTGAGGGCCACTTAATTTTTAGGGATTTAGTCCTAATTGGAAGTCTCGCCCGCAAATAATGAGAAGGATTAAAGATTTAAAGAGGATTTGAGATACGGGGTATGGAAAGATCCCATTTTTAGCCCGAGTCAGGGCTTATGTAACCATCGTGTCCGTCTGTCTGTCCGTCCGTCTGGGACACGATAGGGCCCAAACGGCTTAACCGATCGTTCCCAAATTTTGCACACGTGTTCTACCACCCAATAGGAAGGGGGAGTTCGAAGATGAGCAAAATCGGTTGAGAATTTTAGAAATGGTGGGGGTTAGAAAATTGTCTATAGGATAAATATCTGAAAGACCAAAATTTGGCCGAATTTGCTCGAAATTGGTTTAAAACGATGTTTTGAGCCTATAATTATTTATACACACCGATTTCATGAAAAAATATTCAAATGGGGACATGAAAAACTAAAAAATGT
>JAQIXN010002693.1:0-10555 GCA_034698145.1 Proisotoma minuta | reverse complement strand
AATTTGGGGGCGATCGGTTAAGCCGTTTGGCCCCTATCGTGTTTCGGACAGACAGACAGACGGACAGACAGACGGACGGACACGATGGTTACATAAGCCCTGACTCGGGCTAAAAATTCGTAGTAAATTAGATTGGCGTAGTTGAAATTTTAAATTGAATGATGCAATAATTAAAAAATAAAAACATAAAATTCCCAGTCAATTATAATTATGAAACATTTTTGTTATTTCAAGTTTAATCAAGCATTTTACGAGTACAACCATAATTTTTTAAATTGTTTTTGTCGTATTGGTGGAAAATAGGTCATGCTACAATATTTAATTGTTTAAGCTGACAAGTGCAGTTGCTGTAGCATCAATACATGAATTAAAAAAAGTGCCTACCGTCGACCTTTTGAACTTGAATACATTTGCATTTCCAATGCCCGCATAAATGGCAATGGATCGCAAAGCTCTAATTGCTTTGTTCTCTTTCTTTGAACTTTGCTTTGAAATGGTCCTCCAATTTCTCAACAACATCTTAGATTTTTCATATATATCAGCTGCAGATAGCACAATTATCATCAATATTCCAATGGATAGACAGGTCATTGTTGGAAATACGAGATATAGGAAAATTTCAAGGGATTCAAGGAGTTTTATTGAGGAAATACTGCAGAAAACTATGGAACAGTATCCAATTGTGAGCAAAGCCAACGCCATCAGCCCTTGATATTTACGAGCAATATTTATTGCAATTCCTGTAGAATTGTATAGTAGCCTCAATTGTTTGAAGTCCCTTTCACTTTTGTATGTTTGAATTATTTGGCGCCAATTTGCTAGTTCGTGTTGCAGAACGTTGAGTGTAATGACTGAAGCTAAAGTGAGAAATGAGACAAGTCGAGTTATATCCAGTTCGATGACAGCTGTTAGAAATATCCTGATTGGAATTAGTAGAAGATAGTGGACTATTTTTGGAAATTTTGGTAGAACCCCAAATAATAGTCCAAGAGGGTCAAGGTCAAGATGGACGAGGGCGAAGGGCGTGGCAAGCCCTGCAATCAAAAGTGCCAGAGTTACAGCAAAAACAGCAGATCCCCCAATCTCCAATTTTTTGTTCGTTGATTTTGATTGTTCTAAATTGAGTTAAGAGACATGCAAAATTAAATTAATTTGAGTCACGGTTTAAAATTAAAAATCTTTAATTATTCAACACGACTCGAAATAGAGAAACTACTTTTGTTCTGCCCGTGGCTCAATTTTTTTGGTGATTTTAATTTAGATTTTTGAGGTATTACCTATTTATTACTTATAAAAAATGTATGTAATATTTCATTTAGAGAAATAAATCAGTTAGCAATATACATGTACTTCTGTCAAACTCAAGAAAATCGTTTGAGAATTTTGAGGCTTCGTCCTTCAAAATATACAAGTCTCGGAAAATGACAAAGTAAAATTCAAAGTTTAAAATTACTTTTATTTAAAAATTATGCACATTATAATTTACTCGACTACAATTAAAAATACTCAAGTTCAATTTTGAACTTCACTTACAGTTTTCAAATGATAATTTACACCTAACCTAAGATTTCAAATTTCCGAGATTTTTATTCCTCTTACCAATAAATAATTCCTAAAAAAATCTTACCGACATCATAGATTTCCCGATTCTTCCTCCCCAGCTTTTGCAAGGTGTTGAATCCAATCAACACATCCCCTAAATAGAACAGTGTTGTGAGGTTTCCAAAAGTTGCAACCAATCCCGTAATAACCGCGGATGAAATTACAATTACAACTTGGAAATATCTGTCGTCATTTTCATGTTTTATCAAACTTCCCCTTATGGCAAGAGCCATGGGGCACAATCCATATAATATGAAAGTTAACATGATTGTAATTACGTAGACAAATTTTTGATAGTAGCTCATTTTAGTTGCAAATAGACGATTTTGTTTCGTATCCAATGACAACGGAAAATATTTTACATTTGGAAAGTATTTGCCGTGGAAGCGAAAAGCTTTCCAGAGCACTGAATTTGGAGAGAAATTTGACATTTTGCTGTATTATATAAATTGTGGGCTCCTTTTGGCTAGGATTGGGTTACTTTTTAGATTCTTATCGAAGATAAAAATTAAATGTGAAAATTACCCAGATAGCATTTCGTTATATAATCTTTAAGAGATTTCATGGCGATGATATCGAAATTCTAGCGATCTCGAAATCGCTACGAAAAAGTTCTCGAATTCGAATAAATCTCTCTGATATTTCACGGCGAGATTCTTGAGCACTTTCTTTCGAAGATTTCTCAAAGATATCACTGTGAAATTGTTATCGATTTGTTAAAGGCAATAAAAACAATATCTCCGAGAATTAGGCTACAAAATCGTCGAGATTTCTCGTGGCGTTTTTGGTTCTACCATACTATAGAGCTACAATCTCAGTTTGGACTTGACCACTGTCATGAGTAGACGTGCTCTATATGAGCTCTCTGATCGAACAAAAAGGCGACTTCTGAAGCAATCGTTGGAAACAATTCAGCGCCCTGATAACAGCCCGTTAATTACAATCTCCCCATCATCCTCAAATTATTGCTTTTCGGCAACAATTAATTTACAGAGCAGTGTAAGTGACAAAAACTCAAACTTAATTACTGAAAAAGAGTTGGTAGTTCCTAGTTTACCGAACCAAATAGATAATATTTGGGAGTCTAATAGGGACTGTGAATATATTAATAGTTTAAGCAGTTCAGAGAATGACGACGACGAACAACTTGACATAAGGAAAGAATTACAAAAATGGGGAATAACTCATCAAGTTCCTCAAAACGCAGTGTCAGACCTTTTAAAAATTTTGAAAACTCACCAGTGTTTCAGTTATCTACCGTCAGACTCTCGCACCCTTTTTAGGACACCAAAGAGTACTCCAGTTAGAGAAGTTCTTCCAGGAAATTACTGTCATCTGGGCATTGAAGAGGGGATAAAATCAATTTTAAATTCCCAAGCGCATGATTTAGTTCCGGATTTAGTCAAAGTTCATTTCAATATTGACGGTATTCCAATACACAAAAGTACAAATACAGCATTTTGGCCAATTCTAGGCAGTATTAGGTCATTTGAAGGAGTTTTTGTTGTTGGAATCTATGAAGGGACATCAAAACCGGCAGATGTAAACTGTTATCTTGAAGAATTTGTCAGTGAAGCAATCAATTTGTTTGAAAAAGGAATTTACTTTAACAATAAGAAAATTAACTTTATAATAGAAGCGTTCGTTTGCGACGCACCGGCTCGAGCATTTGTGACCAATATTAAATATCACACTGGCTACTATTCATGTGGGAAGTGCTCAGCGAAAGGCAAAATTGTGGACGATAGAGTAGTGTTAATTAAAGTTGATGCAACCTTAAGGACGGACAGTAATTTTAGATCGAGGCAGCAACCTCAACATCATAATGGTTATAGCATTATTGAAAAACTTCCTGTGGATATGGTTCAAACTTTTCCATTTGAGTATATGCATCTAATATGTTTAGGCGTTACCAAAAAATTGCTAACTTTGTGGACGGCTGGAAAAGTTGGTGTTTTCCGTTTGCCATTGAAGGTCAAAGAAAAAATTTCTAAAAAAATTGTAGTACTTGGGAAGCAGCTTCCTTTTGAATTTAACAGAAAGCAGCGTCCCCTTGCCGAGCTATGCAGGTGGAAAGCAACGGAATTGAGGACATTTTTACTCTACATTGGTCCCATTGCGCTTAAAAAATATTTACCACAAAGCCATTACGAGTTGTTTATGTGTTTATCAGTGGCCATTAGAATACTAGCAATTCCGTCTCAGAATGAGTTAAACATTTCATATGCAGATAGCTTACTAAAATATTTTCTTCAGCAGTACAAAATTATTTTTGGCCGTGTAAACGTGTCCTACAACATCCACGGCCTTCTACATCTTGCTGCTGACGTTAGGAATCTTGGCTCTTTAGATGAATATAGTGCTTTCAAATTTGAAAATAAACTTGGACAAATAAAGAAGCTTATCAGAAAGTCTAGTGGACTATTAAGTCAAGTCCATAGGCGTCTTTTGGAACAGTCTGAGATCGAGGTAGACATAAAGACCGCCAAGCAAGGACTCAAATCTTCACAAAAAAATTCTTCATTTAATTTTGGCAAATTTCGACTAAAATCAGAGGCTACCAACAAAACGAATTGTGTTTTTAAGTTACAAAGTGGTGAAATTGGAATTTTACAGCGTTTTGTGGAAAATTTGGGTGAAGTGAGCGTTGTGTGTAGAAAAGTTATCAATACAAAAGCCGCATTTACTTATCCGTGTGAATCAGCAACATTTAACATCCTAGAAATTGATACAATTAACTTATCTGCAGAGACTAAGCTACCGATAGCACAAGTAATATCCAAGTTTGTTGTTTTTTCAATTTCAGACTCAAAGAGTATTATATTCCCTCTATTACATTGTAATTGAGTAATGGCGTTCATTGTGGTAAAGTTCTTACAAGAAAACAATTCTTTGGCTGCTGTTCCGGTCTCCTGGTTCAAGGAGAATAAATGCTACTGGCCACCTCCAGGCTCCAACGTGTCAACCTTAGCAAGAAATCAAGCAACACCGGTAGAAAATGTCTGGGATTTTCACCCTGCAGCAATTGTTGGAAACATCATATTTGGTAATCCACTTTTTTGATTCCAAAGTTTATACACAAATGTCATTATAGATTTTTTTTTAATTTCAGAGACGTATCGGCAGGCAAAGGCAGCCACAAAAAAGGCAACGACGACGTCGGACATTGAGGGAACTCCCGTTGCAATAACTCGGAGCGCTAAACTTACCCTGCCCCTTGCACCAGATTTAGCCGGGACCTCAACATCAAATGCGGAAAACAATTTAACTCGTTCTGATCTTTCAGTACCGGCTGAAACAGGAGACAAACTTGTGGAGAATGAAATTTGCGAAACAAGTTCCCAAGTGGAGTTTGTAGTTGAGTTCAGGGACGACAAAGAGACGCAAACGGACGAATCATCTGGTAATTTTATTAAAATGCAATTTCATATAATTAGAAATAAGAACTATTTTTCCATGCTTTAGTTTTGCGCATGTTGAAAAGCATTCAACTGACCCTTGCAGAGCATGGAGAGATGCTTAAAATTTTGCTTCTAAATCGCACGGAAGAAAATAGAATTCGTGAAATAGAAGCCTCAAAGAATATTATGATTGAGTTGGAAGGATTCACGTTTCCATTGGACAAACTGGACGATGTTAACAAATTGGATGAACTCCTGCAAATTAATGAAGCCTCCAACACTGAAATGGTAAAACAATCAATAAACACTAAGTTTTAATAAATGCTTTAATATTATACAGAGGAAAATTTTTGGAGGCATCAAAGTATTTGACGAACAAGTAGCTGTATCCCGCATGCTGACCAAGATAATGAGCGACAGCCTTATGCAACGATTTAGCTTGAAAGGGAAGCGTGGGAAGTTATCCTTCTGTTCACTTTTGGGAATTTATGAAACCATTCGAGGTAAAACTGAATATTAAATGTGGTCTAGAATTTTTTAAACATTGTTGGCCACTTTATATTTATAGTATCGGCCCATGATATTCTTAAGCCCCGAAAACCAGATGAAGCAGTAATTGACAGTGCAATTTCGGCCGCTTTGAAAAAAGCCGCTGATAGAGAATATCAACGTAAATTGTTAGTTTTTATACTTTTCAAACTCATTATGCAAAAAAGTAATTTATTTTATTTTACAGGAAAGTTCGCCAAGTTGAAGAATTTGGTCAAGAAGAATCCATCACAACTAAATAGCTTCTCTTTAATTAAATAGATATTTGAAATAATTATGTATTATTTTATTTGCGAAATAATATTGAACCATTTAAAATTCTAATTCGGTTGTAATTCGTAACGATTTCTTTACTCGAACTCTTTACTAATCGTTGAGATATAGCAGTGATTTGCGACGAGCGGCAAAGAGAATTCGTAACAATTTCGCTGATAATTCGAGATGCAGTTCTCTGAGATTCGCGAAGAGTTCTCTCAGAATCGGTGGCCAAATCACAGTGATTACTTTGCGAAAACTCAACTATTCATCCCGAATTTGATATCGATTTTATCAAAATCTTTTAAAGATTTCAAAGAGATTTTATAGCGAAATGCTATCTGGGTATTGTCAATAAATTTTTAAATAGCTGACCCAGTTAAAGAAATATGCAAACATTAATTTTGATTAAAAATAATTATAGATTATCATAATAATTGCTAAAAATTAGTTTGCAGTATGAATTATAATCTGCAGCAGTCAGATAAAATCAAATCCTGGATATTTTGCTGCTAAACTTTAGCAATTCACTGCACTGACGAAGAATAAATGTCGATTAGCAGAAAATAGACGCAAAGTTCCACTAAAAATATTTCATACGATTACATACCTTAAATGCAGCCAACAACTTTTAATTAAATAGGTACATCGCAAAACCATCGTTTCTTTTAAACCAGACCAATTTTTATTTTTATTACTTGACTCATTTTTATTTGAATATTTGTTTGCAATTTGTATTGTACCATGTTTAATTGAACTTACGAAATTAAAAACAACACAACAAGTTAATTTTAAAATATATTATAATTTTTATTACATTTGAGGTTAAGCAAATATTAAAACATCAGCTTTTAAAATGGGTCATGTCAAATTGTAATTTATAAATGAAAAAACTGAAGGTTTCAGCAAAAGTTTGGAAATAATATTCCATAAGAATTTATTTATATCTCCATCGATTTTCAAAAATGTCAGATATGGCAATAAGTATAAAAATTATTTCCCATAACGATCCGTGCTGCAGCAGAATCTCTTGGTCATGAAGCATCCGTCGCTTTCAATTGGCCCCATGTATTGGGATTGGTCGTGGAATGTTTCTTCGCAACTGTCGCCGCCGGTTTTCCACGCGGCGTAGCAATCCGTGATTTGATATCCGTGCGCCTTGCACTCCGCGTTGTCTTTGTACTCGCACTGCCCGCTCATCCCGTAGCAACGGCGGCCCTCCACGGCCAGAACGACGGCGGAAATCAGGAGGATGATTGTGAAGAATTTCATGGCTAAGGTTTCTGTAAAATAAAATTGGGATTAGGAGGTGATTGTAAAATTATTATTGGGAATCAGCAATTTTTTCGGATAAATATAAAGGCTTTTATGGTACTTTTTGTCTAAATAAAATTTTAATGTACTTAAACTAATATCCTTTAAATATTTACCTTTTGATTCATAAACTAGCGTATCAGCAAATTAAAATGGTTATCTTCTCTTCTTTTAAGTGAAAAACTATTTTTAAATTAGTTTATATTACAAATTTTTGAAATTTAAAAAGCTATTCATTTTTTTATCAATTTGATAATTAATTTTTAATTTTAAGTAATTTAAAAACCTAAAATTTAATATATCAATAGGAATTTCATTTATAAACTACCGAATAAAATTTTACTACCCATTTTCCAAATTATTTAGAATCTATGTAATTAATATTTCATAACCTTGAAAAATGTAAAAATTATAAAAATCATATTTTACGTTAGACTGCAATAACTTAATTTTGAAAAAACTTTTTGAAGCGCAGTTGAAATTTTAATTATTCTAAAAACTAAAGATAATTTAATATTTACTTGTTTTGTTTAGGATAAATCCCACCATAAAAATGTTATGGAAAATTACTTACGGAAGAAAAAATTGGTTGAAGTTTTGATGTTTTTTCAAGTATTTTTGACTTGGATTCAATATTATTGCCGGCTCAAAGTTTGTAGGCTGACTGGAAAAATTATTTTAGAGTTATGAGCTTTTGCCTTTTTATACGGCTGAAAAACAAAGCAGCTAATAATCTTTTTTTCCAGAAGTTGGATTAAAAACTGAAAATAACTCAAAAGGCTTACCTGTTTTCTCCCAAAAGAGAAATTTTACTCCTTTGACTGTTAAAATACATTTTTAAAAGGCAATGTCAATTGTTTATTTCTTAATTTAATACCATTTCCTGGAAATTTCCCCATGGAATCTGTTAAAACTTTGAAAGCAATAAATCCCTGGTTATTAATAAATCTCAAAAATATGAAAAACCCTATTCGTAAATTAGATTTATTGGAACAAGTTTTGAAAGACCAGAAGTCTTTTTGGGTTTCTAATAAAGTAATTTTTATATTAAATATTTAAGGTTTCAATTTCAAAAAGCAATTTTTTAAGTTACTATGCAATAACTGTGAAAAATTAATGAAATTTAAAAAATATCTAAAAATTTCTGAGACTTGTCAATACTAAATATTAAAATGTAATAAACATGATTTTTTTGATGAAACCGAGAAAATATATTTTTTGTGGATACTAATTTGGTTTGGTAAAATTTAATATGCGAACTTTTGGAGTCGTTAAGGGCTTTTTCTCGGTTCAAATGCCGATAAAAATTGGTTGTCAAAAGGAAAAAACTTAGCATATTAAAAATAACCAAACATTAGTTTAATTAGTATGCACTTTACGTTAGTAAAACAAATCTTAAATTACAATTAGATTTTTGTAATTTTTCAACTTAACCAGAAAGAATTATCGTAGATCAAGTTAAACTCAAATGTAAATTATATGTCAAAAAGGCCAAAGATACTTTTTGACATGCTCAAGAAAATTATTTAAAAGAAATTAGCTTTTAAATAATTTTTAAATTGAAGAGTGTGTCCAAAATGTAGAGCAAAGTTGCAGAGTTTCATTAGTTTCTCTGATTTATCATTGAGTTTTATTTATTACCACTTTTTATTTTCAATTTTGGTGTTGTCATAAATTTGTTTTTTGGTCATTTTTATCCTTATTTTCAGTCAAAAATATAAGAACCTGTATAATAATTGGAGTTATTAAATAAAATTTAAAATTTGCAGACTTTGAGCAACTCTTGGAAAAACATGCCAACCATTTGGAATATCTTGAATTTGGAATCCCACGAACAGAAAAGGAAATACGAATTCGTCTCCAAAATTTCAAATTTTTGAACAAGCTCGTGATTTACTTCAACATCAGAGAATTCGCTTGCCATTGTGCCAGATTAGGAGAGTTTAACACAAAATTTGCAAAACATAAAAAAAATGAAAAAATCAGTTTTGGAAACACATTTCCTGTTCTAAAGTCCTTAACAATTTGGCCGGTATTTGATCACGAAGAACAAGCTCCTGTGGACATTAACACCTTTTGGGAAAATTTTGGACAAATCGGATTTTTGGCTCAGTTATTTCCTCAAGAGGAGAAAGATGAAAAGATTGTGGAAAGTGTGAATTATTTGATTGTCCCTCCGGCCGACGACACAAAAAATTATATCGCTCCAAAAGAATTGATGAAGTTTAGCGGAGAAATCAAGGATTTTATGAGAGGTCAATATTTTTCGAGAATGTTCCCTAATGCTAGAAATTGGTGGTTGGAGCAAATAAGAGGCCTTGACTAAAAATAAACCTCATTTGTTTAATTTGATGAAATGTGAAAAATTCTTATAGGTACAATATCTGGCTTTTTAAAATACATATTTTGCAACCTTATGATTTAGCAATTGAATATTTGTAAAGTATTTCGTTAGAAATATTCTTTTTAGACAATTATTTGAAATAATATTTCTATTAAATACAGATTGGAAAATTATAAATAATAAATTCTACTTTGTATTAAACATATTTTTATTAGTGATAAAGGTCGTGATTAATAATATAGAAATTATTCAGTGAATTTTTTGAATAAAGCATAGTGAACTTTATTCCTGTAATTTTGAATACATTGTATCATTCATTTAATTGTTGGTTAAAAAGCTTACCGACAAAGGCATTAAATAAAAATAAAAAATAAACTAAATCACGCCATTTTCATAAATTGGTTCAACTTTGCACTGTTTTAATTTTGATCCATTTACATTTCTGCTACTTGACATTTCAACTAATAATTCTTGCTGTACGTGATAGATTTCGTCATGGAAACTATTATTTTAGTGTTCTTACTATTATCAGCTGTCGTTATTAATACCAAGTGTGAGTTCATAGCTAATAAGCTTGTATTTTTATTTGGTTTAAATAATTTTTTGTTGGGAAAAAAATCTTATAATTTCTAATTTCAATGTGATCCTCCTAGAATGAAATGCAGCAGCCACCAAACTTGTTGCGAACCATCGGACGCGGAGGAGCGGGTCGCAAAGTCCAAGCTTTACAGCCGCTGCGTTGTGCTGAGCTACGATCATTTCAAAAAGAAGGATGGAAGATGCGCTTGGGTCAAGGGCTACAGCAGATCCAAATTCGATTTTGTCTATTTGGGCTCAGAAATTTGCAAAACATTGAATGCTGTCTGCACTTATGAGACGGACTGTTGCGGGGAGGGCTAAGGCAGAGATAATTGGCACCATGAAGTTGAATGCAAATATCTTTGTTATGGGAGAAAAAGAAGTAGAACCTGTTCAAATGGCAGTCGCTATCGTCGATACAGGGCCGTACCTGCACTGTGCTCGGGGACGCGGCCGCGTGAGCCGGACCGAAGGTCCGGCCGGACATTTTTGGCTGAGCACTAGATAGAAT
>JAQIXN010002692.1:0-10555 GCA_034698145.1 Proisotoma minuta | reverse complement strand
AAATTTCATTAAATTCCAATGACTAATAAACTTTTGACGCGAGTTTAAAGTTACGAAGACGCAAATTGTGTTTTGTGCAAGTACAAAAAAGTGTTATAAAGTAAGCTTTATAAAGTTTATTCCAGTATATACTTATTTGTGATATTTTAGTTGCATTTCCCAGTTCTAATGTTTTAAATTACGAAACGATAAATGTAAGATTATCGATTATATTTCGGCTCTGACATAGACAAAAATATTGATTTGTTCAATATTTCAAGCATATACTTATGTAGCTTTATTTTATCAACGATTATGTGTACTCTGGTTAATTTGATCAAACAATTTTAAACATTAGTATTTAGTTGGTTACATGTTCTGCTACAAGTGGGTGGCATCAATTTCAATTGGTATTAAACTGCCGCTTTCCAAAAATTGGAAATTCTATCCATTTTATCAATTTGATAAATGTTAACTAAAAATAAACTAATTCCGTAATAGGTAAAATAATTGACGCTGGTTTTCCCTCATCATGCTTTCAATTGCTTGCTCTGTAATCTGAAAAACAATGCATATGTAAATGATGGGAAATGTTCTCATCCAAAATTATCCAAATTACCTCTGTTCTAATTCCAATAAATTTTGTCAAATTCTTTAATTCTACCAGTCCATAAAATATAACAAGGTCGGAGATGTGATTATGATAATCCGCCCACATTTCTATTGTTAATGATTTCAGAACTGGAAATTAAAATAAGCCATAAGAAATTTGACATTTTGACCCTGAAGATCATTTTTGAGATTTTGGTTCATTAGGACGATGGCTCAAAACTTTCGAAAGTTGTCCAGCAAGTTATGAACACTGATTAAGCTGCTTTTGCTAATCAAAATTTGCTTACATCTAATATTCCCAATATTGCGAAATCCTTCATCCGTCAGCCCTTCCCAGGAAATTACATAAAGTTCTTCCAGCTGCTGCTCCCAACAATTGTTTGATGCACAAAGTTCTGCCAACATTTCATCATCCATTCGCAGCTTCAACTTTTTCAGTCGAGGACAAATGTGAAGAAGCTTACGAACACAATTTCCCGAAACTAATGGCGGCTCGATGCAAACAGCTTTCAGCTTTGTCTGGAAAAATAGAAAATTATTATATTGAAAATATGTAAACATTTTGTCTGCCCGTCTTTCTGTTGTCGGATCGAGTGACATTTTTGACACTTGGGCTCAAAAGATGTCCTAAATGAAATGGACATGTCCATTGACCAAAATTCCCATAGCAAAGCAGAATTGAGCAAAGTGTTCCGCTACATTATTACATCCATTTACCAAAATTAGCTCTCCACTCGTGTTTTCCAACAAAGTGCTAATGTTGAGTCTGCTACAATCTCTGATAACCAATCGAAGCGTTTCTAAACTGGAAAAGTTTTGCAGACAATTTAAAGATGACACAAAATCCTCTGAAATTTCTAAAGTTGTGAGTGAATTTTCAGAAATGTTGAAAAGCAAGTTGTCGCCATTCGGATTTTGATTCAGTGGAAATTTCCGTAGCTTTAAAGTCCGCAATGATTTTGTAAGTTTAGCAAGTAGTGAGTGTAAAATATTGAAATCCCAGGTGTATGCAACTTCCAGATGAAGCTCGGCCAAGCTTTTGAGCTGAGTTGCAGCTGATGAAGCCAAAGCTTGGAGTTGGTCGTTGGAAGGCGATAATGGGCACGCATTTCTATGGAAAAATGCTAATATTATAGAATTTAAGGCTGTTATAATAAAATCAGTTTTCGTTGTCTCTAATTTTTTGACCTCAAACGTAGACTGCGTATAATTTTTGCATCGGGTTGAGGTCAAAAATGGACTATGACCTTCAACGTCAAATTCTAAATGTTGGTTTCTTTATTTCACTTACTCATCCAAAATTTCCAGCTTTTCCAAATTCAAACAAAAGTCCAAACATTTCAATCTTTCTGTAAAATCATTGATTTCTTCTTCAGTTGCAGCCACCAAACTTATTTCCTATGACACATAAATAGAATTAAAGACTTGAATTTAAATATATTTACCCAGTTTAAATACCTTAACGTTCGGAAATCGTTTGAAAATATCACAAAATTTAACAGGCAGCTGAAAGCTAGGACTGGATAAATTTGTGAGGTTCACATAACTAAAAGAGCTTAAATTGTCGGATGGAAATATTTGGCTTGGGTTTTTATCTGTACTTCCAAAAGTTTCGGAAGCTGGGCACTGAATCACAAGAATTTTAAGGTATTCGAGATTGTTCAGCTCAAAAATCAATTTGCCAAATATTTTGCTCATATTTGGCACGTTCACAAGTTCAACTCGAAGTGCTTTTAAATTAACTACTGCGGAGAAAAAGCCTGAAATGGTTTCCAAACTCGTAAAAACTCCCAATTTAATTGAAAATGATTCAAAGGCAGTTGAACCCCGTTTCACAAAAGCCTCCAGTTTTTCATCCTCATCCAGTTTAATTAACGAATGCCTTTTTAGAAAACAGTTGGTTATACAATTGTTCCAAAAATTGCAGACAACTCGCAATTCTTTTAGTTTGGAAAATGTAAAGTTTTCCAAGATTTTCTCTAGAATCTTAAAATACGGAAATAAATTAAGGATATACAATTATATATGGAATAAATAGTTTAAGCGATGCGTCATAATCAAATTAACTTACCAATTCGTTTAACAGAGGTTTTAAATCACTTTCCGGCATTTTAAGTGTTTAAAGTTGCCTTTTTAATCCACATGTTATCGAGTAACTACGAAGCCCAAGTTCTAATTTTAGCAATCTTCAATTTTACCCGAGTTTTTATTCCCTCGTTAAACTTTTAAAGTTAGTTACATGGTCATGTCTCTGTGACGATGACGATTCTTGATGCTCTCCATTTAAACCTTAGCTTGACCTAAATTTGTAAGTTTAATCCAATTTTGATGACATGGGATTGTTCAAAAATACAGACAGACAATAAAAACTCAACAAACAACTTGAATTGTTGTTCATATTTCACTCATTTATTCGTTCATTGTTAAAATTAATTTACAAACATATCATTGATTACCTTAAAAAATTGAACACAATTATTGGTTCGTATCACAATTCATAAAATAGGATAAAATACTCGAGTCAATAAAATCCTCAGGCTCAGTCTCAAACTGAGCAGTTGGCAAGGTCAAATCCAATCTCTTTTGTGGTCACGAGACTATAATTCACGCCTTCCTTCCTGGGTTTAAAATTGGCGCTGCATTTCCAAAAGAGGAGGCCCCAAATGAGGAGGACGGTGAAGCAGGAAGCTCGCTGGAAGCCGTAAAAGTCGACCAGTGCCCCGCCAATCAGCGGACCGCTCATGCTTCCCCAAGTTAGGCAACTCATGTAGCTTCCGGAAGCTATGGAACAAGCTTTTTCAGGGCTGAAGCCAATTTTCCTGGAAAAAGGTAAATAAAGGGATTCAAAACGTCATTTTGACCTTGAGGGTGATGACCACGAGGCTTAATATTCTAACATGAGCTTGGATATGGAATTTAGAGTCAGCTTGTAAAGTTTCATCTTAATGTCAGTAGCTTTTTAAGATTTTTAAGGTGAATTTCATTACAAGAGATGAGAATTTGAAACTTACCTGAGTTTGTCTTGAGCTTGGAGAAATGCGAGGAAAATTGTGAGTCCACTTCCCAAACTGAGCAAACCAATTCCAAAAAATGCGGCTGTAAACGACCTGTTAAATAAAGATTTAAATTACAATTTACAACCAAATATTTAGTTATGGAAATAACAGACACATCGTGCATCGTGCATACTACGTTACCTGGCAATTATAATGACGCAATTTCCTCCCAACTGAGCCAAAAGTCCGAGGAGGATGACGTGGTCATAAAACGCACTGTCCTCCCCAATCCTCGTGCTAATTATGCTGGCAAATAGGGAAAATACGGAGTAGAGAAATCCAGCTACGGCGAACACCGTCCCGACCAAATACGAACTGGTTTCGAACTGAAATAAAATACCAAAATAACATTAACTTAGGTTAGCTTCAATTTTCTGTAATTGTTCTGGGACCAAGGACTAACTTAATGCGGCTCGGATGCACGGTGTGTCTGCGACCCCTCAAACTTCTCAAACTTTATCACCTAGCAACCTTAGACTTCGGCCTCAACCTCAATGACCCTAATGCTAGTCACACTGAATGTTATACCCTTAAAATCTTTACCCCGAAGGCCAAAATATCATAAAATCACTAAAATACACGAGCTGGGTCCAAAATATTTTGTGCATTTTGCTTCGTCCCACGGTAAACAATAATTGAAGCTATTTTTGTTACCTGTTCCCTCAAATAGGGCTCCAGCAGTGCAAAGTAAAAGGTGACTACAGCTGAAGACATGGAAATGCAGATGAAGTTTGCCAAAATGTCGGAATGTTTGTCAAATGACAACTTTGTCTCGGGCTCATCACAAAGTTTAGCTTCTTCAGCCTCCGCGTTGACCTCCGACCCTTTTGCAGGGACTAGGGTTGTGGCTGCAGCTGCCAATGAAAAGAATAAACCCCCCACAAATAGGAAGGGGGCGGAAAATCCTCCAAACTGGGAAAAAATCAGGAAAATCACAAGTTATTTAACTTTTCGCTACTATTTTAGAAAGTAGGACTCACATTTTGCAAAATTGAGCCAATTAAGGGTCCTAAAACAAAGCCGGCAGGGACGAGCGATTCCAAAATTCCCTGAAAAACAAAAAAAATATTGGAAAAAAATGATCCCTGACATTGGGATTCAGGTTACCATGACAAAATCTATACCATACCAGAAATATGATGCCAAAATCATCCGGGAAATGGAGGGCGACGAGGGTAAAAATATTTACGAAGACGGAGGCAGCTGCAGCCCCTTCGACGAGCCTTAGGACGAAGGAGGCGGCCACAAAAGTCGCGTGACCTTCCAGCAGCCCCACATTCCCAAAGAGGAGCAGACAACTCCCTTCCAAAAACAGGGAAATGATGAGCATCCGCTTGGGCTCAGATTTTAGGAGGGATGTCTGCAGATTGAGATGACAATTTAGTTGACAACAATGCAAGCTATTTGGTCGAGTGGAAAATAAGCAAAGTTGTTTTAACAATTGATCCGAGTTTTGAGCTGCAATTCAAGTTTCTGGTCAAAATGGTTGAATTTTGCCCAGGGAACAGATAGAGGATGCAAATTCCAAATTGTGTGGTATTTTGACCTCAAATGTGGTGCCTCAACTTTGACCCTGACCTGAGCTGCTGCTTTATGAACTTGGTTACCAAGTTTCAGGTTAAAAGGTTCTAGAATTATGAAGGAAAAGGAGGAAACAGACAGATCGTGCATTCACTTGAGTTCATTTTGACCTTGAAACTCCCTGACATTGACCTTCAGGGACCACTGTAAACCTCTATCTTATTTTTAAATAGCTTTTCATGAGCTTAGTTCCCAAGTTTCAGATCTCGAGGTCAACCCTTCAAATGTTGTCATGGTAAAGGCAGACTTTGAAACTTGACACTTACCAAGGTGCCAATGAAAGGGGAGCAGAGGGCAATGGCAGCATCAAAGACGGCAAAAACGAGCGTGTACTCCAACGAACTCCCACCTTTACTTTGGGCCTGGAAACAACATCAATTTATTTCAATCTTTGGCAGAGAAAAGGTTAAATTATGCATTGTTCTTAGGAGATTTTCATTTCCAGTCCTCCAATAACTACTTTACACCTCCACCCTTCTGTCTGTCTGTCCACTTGCCCTGATTATCTTTTAATGAGCACAAGTATTTTGCCATTTAACTAACGCTGTATTTTTAAAGACTAGCAAACTTTGTTTTACGAGTTTAAGAAATTTTCCACTCGGCTCAGTTTAATTACCACTAATTGCCTTAAAAAGCTGGAATGATTACAATTAGGGGAAAGGTCAAAGGTCACTAACCATTTTGGGATAGATGGTGAGTTGTATGGTGTAAATTGACTCTGCGAGTAGGACGATTGTGGCCAGCAGCAGCACGAGCCCCAATTTCTTCCCCGACATTGCAAAAATTAGAATGGCACTCACTCCACAATTTTTATGGCACAATTTTACGAGTTTTGTGGGCGGATGGGAAACGGCAACGGCAACGGCAACTTTCCCGAACTAATTAAATTGTTTAACGTTAAACTCGTGTCACAAAACCAATTAAAAGTCGATTAGATTAGATTTATTTTTTAAGGCTAAATTGAATTATCAAAAGTCAGCCTTGTTTTTAGTGGTTCCCTGCTTTTGGTTGGGTTTGATTTTGTTTGTCCCTTTTCAGGTCAGAATCTGATTTTTGGGTTGGAAACAAAGATAATTTCATTTGCAAGCAAAGCAGTCCATGAAAATCAAATTATGCTTGGGTTAAAGGGCAGAAAAGAATTTCCATGCAAAACAAATTATTTTGCATTGCATCCTCTTCCACATAAACAATAGCTTACAATTGTTAACACAATTGAATAAATTTATGGGAAATTATTGCTATGGAAACAAGGAATGCATTGCTGTCTGTCAGATTGTGCTGCAACTCTCTAAAGCTTTGACCCCGAGCCTGGAGTTTCGTCTTTTATATGGTCTTGACCTTCAGGGTCAAAGGTAACCATGGACGATGTTGACATGATTGGACAGAGGTATCAGCGGTTGGGGGACAATGACGCATTAATGTTTGTCGTGTCGTGACCTATGAAATGTCAAAATTGACATGTGGGGTTGACAACGTTGAAAGTTATAGAGAAAAATCGATTTAAATTTGGGTGCGGTCGTGTATGAGATTCGATAAAAAACAGGACGCTTCGTCCCATCGTTACGTGCATTTAGAACAATATATTAATAATTCAGCAAAAGCAAGCATAGAATCCTTGAGATATGCATAAAACTTATTTGTTTTTTTGTAATTAGTATGAAAATCACAAGCCGGCTGTCAAAGTCAGTTCAGTCCATGTGTCAAACATTGAATTGAGATTTGAGATGGGAGCGTGTAAATTATGCTTTGCTTTGTTTTACACTTCCAGCTCATCCCCAAATTGGCAAATCTTAATGTGACGAGTTCATCAAAAGATGCAGTGAGCTGGACACAAAACAAACTTATTTAGCACACAAACCCATTTATAAAAGCAATTGTCTGTCTGTCGGCTTGAACACCCAAAACGCTTGGGGATTAGCCCTTGACATTTGAGAAAACTGGTCAAAATTTGAAAAAAATGCATTTTGCAAACTACAAAATGATGACAGTTAAAATCTCATGATATGACGCTTTTTGACAAAATGTCATCCCTTCGTTATATCCATTGTTATCTATTATAAATTTGTATGCATAATTTTATTTCCCCATTTGAAATCCCATAATCTCTAATTCACTTTTGTTTTGATTGCATAAGGAATAAGCATCATTACGGAAAAATCACAATGGCATATTTGAAAAGATTTGATTGAAATATTGTATTTTTATATAAACTGGAATTTTTATATAACGAAAATGTTTCCTTTGGTTTCTGGGTGATGAGTAAGAAATCATGCAGAAGCCATGCAGACAGTGGATGAGCAATTTAATTTAGCCCAGCATCTCACAAATTGGATCAAATTTGACAAAGGGTTGAAGTAATAAAAGGGATCCAATAACTTGAGAGAGAAATATGCTCGATATTATTGGCTTGTGCTACAAATTGACTTTTTTTACCTCTGACCTTTTAAGGTTTTAAGATCTAAATTTGGCCGAGCTACAATTTGAAACCAAGACAGATTGGTTGGTCTACTATGCTCAAAATCCGTCAAAAGATGTTTTGATGCTGGAACTTTTGGGATTTTTAAGAATCTCAATATCGCCATATCAAGAATCGCAATTCTTAAGAATTCTATCTCGAACTCAAGCCAATGCAATGTCGCAAATTTTCCCACTGACTTAGATAATAAACTTGTGACTTACGCAAACTCGAGTTATGCCCACTCTCAACTTTCTCCAGACTCGCTTTCTCGGGAGGATGGCAGTCTGTCGCTGCCAATCAACAGGTGAACATTCGCCGCTCTCAAAACTTTTGACATGGTTCAAAACCAAGGCCAAGATAAAATCCAGCCACTGGCAGAATACGCCGTGGCTGGGCTCAATCTTACAACAATTGTGGCAAATTTGGCCCTCGTCCTCCATGTTGTCTACACCTTCAAAAATAATAAGGCTGCAAGGTAGGCATGTAATTGCAATTTAGTAAAAAAGGTAAATTGAAGGCAAAGGTTTGATTTCAGCCGGCGAAATATCTTGATTGTGAACTTGTCGTTGGTTTGCATCCTGTCTTCGAGTCTGACGGCCAACTCCCTGGTGGATGAGGGGTCGTTGGGGAAAAAAGTGTTGGGTTGTTCGGGAGTCTCCTTTGTGGAAAGTAAGTGACTTGTTCTTTTGATAACTTTCCAGTCAGGACACAATGCCCTTCTAAAATCAGGCCAAGATATAGGCTTTCTTATCTCTAGTTCAAAAAAGTCATTTCTTAGTCAGAAGTCTTTGTCCGTCTTCACCAGAAGTGACGACTGCTTTTCCTAAAGAACTCGGAAAAAGTTGTCCGAATATTTTACACTCAATAAAAAAACACAGTTTTTCTTCAAATTCGTAAAAACTCGCGAGTAAACTATAAATTCTAAAATCTATAGTTTAGATTTAGTTAAATTTTTGATATCAAATGATCTTATTGCAATTTTAAAATGTCGTAAATGTCTCAATTTTTTTTTGGTCTTGAATAAAACCACACGATATTACTGTTAAAAAAAATAAATAAATTCTAAAAGTAGCGGTTCTAAATAGTTTGACGTCTTTTTGCATGGAAAGTCCTAATTTTTCATACACACCTCGATTTAATTTGTAGGATAAGTTTCCATAAAACAGCACTCATATGCATCCAAACTCTAAAAAGCATTTTTAAGCTAAATTTCGAAACCACTGGCGAAGGACCAAAATATTTCCTTGTCTAGAAATCCTGAAATCTTTGAAATGCGAGAATCTGATGAAATATCTGTAGTATTTGGATTTATTCATTTGCATAAACTCCAGCGAATATTCTATTTTGCAAGGTACATTGCACTTGACTGCAAAATTAAAGGAATTTAAAATTTAGTACTGGTCGAAGGTCAAATTATGTCCCAAACCCTTTCAAAAGCACATCAAATTCATAATTTAGCCATCTAAACAATGGGACAAACCACAAGCATCTTTGACCAAGATTCTTATGATATAATTAGTTGTTAGTGTCCTATTTTGGACCCATTAGTGCCAAAAGATTGATCTTTTGTTTCAGATGTCGTATGGCCTGTTGTGGGATTGACAGTTGTGGCTCTGAGTGCCGAACGAATGAGACATTTGCAGATCAAAAGGAATGGGCTGAGGATGGAAATAATACTTTTGTCAATTTGGACCTTATCTGCCCTCTCATCCCTCCTTGTCTTGGATGCAGAGGGAGACTTGGGCTGTAAAAAGGTACTAGCTTAACAATTACCACACTAGTAGCTATAAATAAATATTAGTTGTGTGTGTATACTGTAAAGAATAAGTAGTTTTGACATTTTTGAGAGATTCCACCACATTTTGGAAAAGTGGAATCATTTTTAGACGTTTTTAAGCTGGCAAAATGCTAGTCCTAGCAAAAAGAATATTTTGCTTTAAGTTGCCCCAAATATTAAATGATATGCAGGGATATCTAAATAACCCCTAACACTTTGGACCCTTGATCTAAACCATACAAATCCAAGTATTTGAATTCATGAGAAATGGACAGTCTGCAGATATGCCAAGGTCAAGGATCAGAGTTCAGCATGTCAAATAATGTCGAGAAATTATGTACGTTTCCTTTAGAAAGGGAGCCAACTTACATAAAGCAAGTTTATTCATTTGTTTTGTTAACAACTTGATGGATTTGGCAAGAGGCGTTGAACTAAACAATCACAAAGGGCCAAAAGCACGTGACATTTGACTTTAAAGTTGTTGCACAACTCTTTTACCCTTACCCTCGTTTTATTTTTTTACGATAACTTACCCTTTACCTTTCTCCAGTTTCCCGGATGCATCCGGATGATCGCAATGCTTATTTTACTAATGATAATTTTCCACAGCAATTGCTCCTTGGATCACTTTCTCTAACAATCAGCATAGAAATTTGGAGATGCTTTGCTTTCGTCACCGCTGTCCCTTCCTACCTACTTTTTGGTGAGATTTTGAGCAAAATTGGGCGCATTTTGGTAAATTTAGAATCTGTAAACTCTTGAGGTTTCTTAGAAATGTACAAGATTCGGATGAAAACAAACTATCTGGGGAAAATTAAGGTAAGTGTTTTGTGGACATTGTTTCAGTGCAGAAATAACATGTTTATTCAATGCCGCGCTTAAAACATTCCCGCTGAAAATTCAACGTTTTTACAACAATTTCAGGGAGCCCAACTTTGGTCAATCTTTAAAAAAGTGGAAAAAATCCACTTCCTCTACATCACATCCGCCACCTTCATCAGTTTCTGGATCCCATTGGTAATTATCGGGAGTTTTGGAGAAATATCCCGACTATTTTCCCCCCGACCCCTGCCCCCGTCAACCCTGACCTTC
>JAQIXN010002691.1:0-10558 GCA_034698145.1 Proisotoma minuta | reverse complement strand
ATTTGAAAAAAAATTAAGTTTCGGCTTTGAAATATTAATATGCGCGGCCAGTTCCATTAATTTTTCTCCATTCTTTAATTTGTTCAAGGCAGGACGATGAGGTAGGTAAAATGAAATCACATCCGTATTCATCATAAACAAACATTATATGCTATACAGAATTCTACAAAATTCCTTTGACACATTCCAATTCCAAATTATACAACTCATTAGGGGACATGATTTGCCCAATTTACTATCAAAGAGTGACAAGAAAACAAAAATGCCTCAAGGGCTATTCAATTGTACATGCGAAACAACGCTACACGGTAATATTTCATGGCATCTAAACAAATGCATGATTCCTCTAACTGAGTAGAAAACAAGGGAAAAAATAACTTCACTTTTTGTCCAAAGTAAATACCTCACACCTTTGGAATCCAAAGTTTGGACTGTAAAATCACAGTGATATTAAATGAGTTTCCGACATGTCCATTTACATTTCAAGGTAACGTTTTGTTGTGTATGCAGAGATGAGCAAATAAATAAGATCTCACACTGAGCTCTCCTATTTGAGAATTGTTACATTTCGTTTTGCATAAATTTCTCAACCTGTTTTGCACACTACTAATAATCTACTTTTGCAAATTAAGAAAATATTTCAAGTAATTTGGCCAAACCTGTCAAATCAATCATACCAATTGTCAATTGGCTATTTGCGACTGTTTATTTTTTCCATCCCGTTTTCTTTGCAAGCATTTTTGAACACAATTTTAAGTTGCCAATTTTCTTGCTCCTTGAGAAATGATGAATCATACAAATCCCGAACTACCAATTCGTTTTAATCATTATGGTTAAATTTTGATTGTTTTGTCGATACAGATTTTAATTAATTATAAGGGCGTTAAATATGAGCATTATTTGCATTACTTAAAATGGAGTAAGGTCAAAATGACAAAATGAGATTATTATCGGGCTGCGGAAATTAACCACTTTTGCAATAAATCCATCAAACCTTTTGATTGAATACGATAAATACCCGTCTATTATCACAATGAAAATCTACAAATGCGAGGCTAAAATCAAACATGTATTGATATTATTATTATTGCCGTCAATAATAATCAAGTCTCAATTTAATATTTCTAGTCAGGCTGGTTATTATCTACCACAAAAACTGCCGGACATTTGCATAGTCCCATAAGAAATGAATTTAATTGGCCAATTAGGAAGAGCAATAAATTAATTTGATGGTGGTCACTTATACCACAAGGAGCAATTTAACATACCTCATTTTCCATTGATAGACATTGGACATATTGAAATTGTTGTGGTTGCGTATTTTGTAATGAGAGACTTCTGGCCACCAACCGACCTCCAAAAGCGCCCAGACTTCCACTCAAGAAATTTGAGGAACTCTTTTGTGGGTGGGGATAAGAGCCAGTGCCCCCCAAATCAGCCCAAACCCCCAAAAGACGCAGAACGGAACCCGCTCGCATTATGGACCGCACGTAAACCGACTTCCCTCCAGGTTCTGCAAAAAAAGAAAGCAAATATAAATCATTTTTCATATCATAAAGCGATGAATTTAACATAAGCCAAATAATGAGACAGCTCACCCGACACCCGACATGCAAATCATGATACCCCATATGGAGCTATTTAACAATAACTATAACTGAATTCTTCTTCTTGGCGAGACATACTAAATGAAGATATCAGTCACTTAATATAAGATTATCTCATAATATCCGAAGGATGAATGGATGGATAGGTCATTGGCTTTATGGCTAAATTATAATTGGTTTTCAAAAGCATTTAGTTCCATCATCATTGTCGTTCTATGTCTCACTTTGCTGAATGTTTCGTTATTGATGCATATTATTATTATGATGAGTATTAAAATAATTTTATATAGTCTCGTGCGGTTGTTCTTAATGGTTGTATGCACACCTTTAATCTACAATCATTATTATATTTATCTCGGGCACTTCCTATTCTCTCCCGATGTCATTACCGTAACTCTTTTAGAAGACATGCATCGATAATATCTTCATTCTTGGTCAAATGACTGGGGGGAGGTGAATTGAATAATATGAACAACTGAACAATGCTAATATCGAGCTTGATATTATTATACTGTAGCTTATTGTTCCCAATATGGACTAAATAATTTCATGCCAGAGAAGAACATAATGACAGCTTGATCTGATTCCCTTATAGCATTATTAGAAATTCAAAATCTAACAGAGAATTGAACTTGTAAAGTGAAAGATAGCGTTTGTTTTTTATGGCTCATTGACAAAATAAATCATTCTCTCTGGTTGCGGATTTAGATTCAATAACGGATTTCCCAAATTTCCAATCACTGTTTTATGAACTTTGCTCTTGATGATCATTTGCATAAACTGGATTAACATTAAAACAATGCACCATTAACTATTTAGCCAAAGAAAGTCAACATTATGATGTGAACTTGAGATTTGACTTTAGACCATCTGCCGAAAGTCATAAATATATTTGTACGTACTTTTGGTCCCATGGGCTTGCGTGCCCATGCCCCTGTCAATCAAGTAATTTTTTCTCCAGCGAACTTGTACAACAACTTGCAAATTTTGCAACAGATGCTCAATATAATTTCAGGTTTAAGTAACTGACCAACGACCGGTAGATGAGTTTATTGAAGGTTATCAGAATTGGCAACACTAAAAAGTTGTGTAATGACAACTTGCAAAAAATGCATGAGATCGGAAAAGTGGGAATAAACTGCCATAATGTTTATTACTGCATAAAACGGTGCAAATTTACGACATCCGGCAAATGAGCAGTGATTACAGTAAATAACTGATTGAGATTATTACCATTTGAATCTGTGAGTTTGTAAACTGGCACGTCGAATTTCGTAAGAAATGCAGGAACTCTGGCAGCCGCAATTTGACCTAAGGACGTCAGTGTCATTGCACACTCCTTCCCTTCTTGACTCAACAGGGTGAACCAACCTGTAAAACAAAAGCATTAGTAAAATTCAGATAATTTCATTGTTTTTAAAAATCAAAGAAGCAGAAAATCAAGAAAAAGAGATATTCCTAAACTTTCTTTTCATTAGCTTGTTTTTATTACAAAATTACAGGTTGTTGAAAACATTCAATTTGCAAATGTAAGCAAATTAAATTAGCCAAAGGCAGTAGAAATAGTAGCATCTTCTTTGCATAAGAACAAAAAGTTTTCATATATTTAATATCTATTGAGTACCAATTATGCTTAAATATCAGTTGTAAATTTATGCTTTCTTAAAAATTTGAAATTTTAACGACAAACAATAATTTGCAAATAATGTTCACAGAATGATAGTGTTTGCGGTCGAACATGATTCCCCACTTTTTCTTTAATTTGTTAAAGCAGAATCTACTACAAAGGAAGTCACACCACGAGCCACTGCATGTGCTAACCAGTATTGAATTTCATGAATTTCATGCTCACTTTAAATATTTCTCTACCACCACTCTGACTTATGACAATTGCAGTAAATCACAGAGTATCCTCATCATTTAGATTTTTATCATGTTATTATTGGCCATTAATATTTTTTGACGTTGTTCCAATCAAGATAAAACGTCCTCAATGAAACAAAAGGTGCAACTTATGAAGATGTTTACATTGTTTCCAACATCTTTAGAGAAAGTCAGTAGCATTTCACAATTAGTTGTAATTATTATTCTCCCTTACATTTAACAAGGGCCAATTTGTCACACTTCACATATTGTGTGCTATACGTCAATCAGATTTATAGCTGACTGTTCAATGACTACATTTCACATTGTTTTCAGAGGAAAGTGACAAAATTTATGGTTAAAATTAATCCTATTCTTGTTTCAAAATAATAATTAGTTGTGCTAAGACAGGTCACCAGAAAGTGTTTGCTGACATGTTGACACCATTAGGTAACAACATTTTCCACAGATTTCGCAAAAATGATCAAGCACTTTACCGCTCCGACTTATGGTCAACAAACACGTTTAATCTTCAAAGACGAACATAACCCAATGACCACTAAAGCTTTTAACCCACAATATGACCCATCATATATAGACAAAGATAAAATGAATTGAAACGGAACCATGAAAATTGCAAACTCATTCTATTACACCAACATAGTTACTTGAGGGGAAAATATTATTCGCGTTAAAGAAGGTTACATTCATTATATCACAAAAGATTCTACATGTTTTTGTACTTAAAGTAAAAAGTATGAACTTGTCAGTCTGAAACTAATCAAGATAAATGAAAGTCCTCTTCTTTCTTTTAAAATTTTTGCCTTTACAAGGCAGTATTAAATGTATTCAATAGTTTTTATGCGTTCAGGTAGTTTTAGCAAAAACTTGTTAAATTTTTGTCATTTATTGCAACTAGTCAGCAGCTTACAATTTATTGCTTTTCAACAATAATATATTAAGAAATATGTAAAAGCAATGTACATCAGTATTGTGCCTTTTGTAAATTTCTTGTATTATAAATGTAAGTATACAGACATACATATATTAAACTGGAGTGGATGAGCCAGCAATAAAATAATGAACAATATGAAAAATGAACAAGAACATATTTCAAAGATAATGATAAAAATTCTCAAAGGAAACATAAATGCTGTAAAATCAAAGTTTTTACAAAGAAGGAAACGGTAATAAGAAGCAAATAGCCGTTGTAAAAATGATCGCAATCATCTCTCACTCCCTATTACCCTATTAAACCAAAAAAGCCAAATTCCAACCACAGAAAAAAACCCGCACGACATTCATTGTGTCGTTGTGTCATATGATGGACAGGGAACAAGAATGTCAAGCTGGTAAAGAGAGTCCATTACAGGATCAACACGACTTTGATCCGTATTCAGGAGAACAAGTTTACGTAACGGAGTTGTCCAATGATTGATGGACTCTCTTCTATTCACCTTTTCCCTCAACATTTATTCTGCACCCCAGATACAAATCTCGGCAAGTCGAAGATGATCGGCCAACGGAATCATAATTATGATCTGATAACGCAATTTCTTTTGTGGTAATCGATTTCATCCTGCTTACAGATAGTAGCTGAAATACCGTAGAGCCTAGTAAAGATTGATGATCAGATTATAGCGATTTAAAACAATATGTTTAAGCTGTGAATACAAATTCATTTGTTGCTTCATCTCTGTGGGAAATATTAAGGTCTACCTCATGTGCAGACAAAAATTAAAATCAAGTATAATTCAGTTCACTATAAACCACAGTTCTATATACTAACAACTAAACGGAATGACATAATGCTAATCATAATTTATAGGAAGTAAACAAATCAAAAAAATAACCCAAAATTTGTATGCTACACATACAGATACAGATAATTATGACAAAAAATAGATAAAGCCTAAATTAGGACGAGTTACTACTACAAACAAAGTTGATATTTGCGTGCTGGATATATTTAACTGTTCGTGAGAAAACAATAACCCATCAGCACAAGGTTAAGCATTTCATGATTTGATTATCATGGTAGTTCAGCTGAATATTTGATCAAACGTTGCCGTTAAATTGTTTAATTTTGGTGGTGATAATCCTTGATTCCAGTGTCTCTCGCTTTTTACCACCAACATTACTATATGTACATAATCTTTTATTTCATTATTAGCGTTTTTGCCAATATTAGCAATACTTGCAAACAAAGGTTCCGCCTGCCCTCAGATGGTAATTAGTGCACAAGCGTTGTGTGTTCAATACACAATAAATCATAGCGTCACTAACATAATCATCAAGCTAAATAATTTGACCCTGAAAGTATAAAGAAATAAATAAAGTTACCGCACTTCCTTCAATACACAATCAACTTTTTTGTAAACTAACAAATAATTTATCGAAATCGAATCGTAAATTAATGAAATCTAATTAATAAAATGACCGTTGAAATTTAGAATTCATTCAACAGCAAAAAAGGACTAAACGTTTAAGATGTCTAATGCGATGCACAAACAAATAATGATTTGCTTTGTTAAAGACCTGCACGGCCATATAAATTAGTCTTGTAAAACTGGTAATTCAATTGTAAAAAAAACTTATTTTAATTAAGGACTATAAAAGGTTTTACAAATATTTGCCAAGTTTTGAAATGTGTTTATAATAATAAACATTCAATGTCATCAAATATTACAACATTTGCAGATGATAGAAAAACAAACAGATATTATCATTGCCGCAGTATTTGCACTCCAAAGTGTCTATATACTTAGGATAAGTAAACTTGAATTGCCATTTCTCATGACTATTAATGACGTTTAATTACTTTTCCTCTGGACGGAGAATAATAATAATTATAAACCCAAATGGATGGGAAAATAAGGTTGCGATGTCATTGGGTTATTCTCAAGTGGATGTGGAGACAGGTCCACGACATTTGTCCCACCCAAATGATAAGAAAATGCGTGACAAAAGTCATGATGACAAGTTCTTTTAGGAAATAAAATAAAGATGACCTCCAATCGCATTTAATAGTGCGGCAACAAGAAAAGATAAGTTAAGAATAGATGGAGGATGGGTAGTGGCCAATTTTTAATTGTTTACACTGAATAAAAGCATGTCATCACTTAATTTAATTGAAACCACTCTGAATACAACATCAGACGCATTTAAACAGCATCTCTGAAAGATTTCTCAACTTTAATGTCGTCTCTGTCTCCTTTTATGGAAAATGAGCATAAACATTTAATATACATTTTCTAATCTGTAAACACATCTAATCTTTATCCAACTTGAATGGATTAATGAGTACAATGTATTGTACATTGCAATTACCCGTTAAATTTTGCCCCACTGATGCTTTTCAATTAAATAGGTTTGTATTGTATATATCGGTTGTCAAACTTGATTCTCAGTTAATCAATTCTAATTCTAACAGAATCTAGATTGTTGACTTTGAGACATTCATATAAAATTCATGCTTTAGATTTTTGGCAAATACTTGACAATGCAGGTGGTACGTTTATACATTTTGCCATAAAAATATTGCCAACTTAGGTGTTAATCCCAAGTTGTCTTTGTAAAGGTTAACATCCTTATTATGACAAGTGCATAGTGACTCATGCCACAAAGTCACTCATGCCTTGCATACCAAGACGTGCTTTGAGAGGAAACATGGCGAATTTATAAATCGTTTGATGTTACTATAAACGCAGTCATAAATCGCATCTTACTCTCAATTTGTAATTTTATGTGTGTTGTGTGAAGTAGGCAGTGGAAATGAGCATGCAATAAAATTATTTGGCACCTTGCTGGAGGTTTCACTTTGGGCAAAACATTCCTCCAAATATCTAATGTCATTTATCACAAATAGGGAGGAAGCTTTGAGGGAAATTAGCGACCATCCATGCATTCAAAGTGATGGCAAGTCATGCAGCTATTAAATAAATAAATTCCGCAAATCCATTCATCTTCAAGTTGGTCGTGTCTGGTAGCAGGAAAATCTAACGCCAGCTTTGTTGAGTAAATCACCATATCTTTCAATAATGGTTCAAGGTTCAATCGTCACTCTTAACTTGAGGCCAATGCAACAATTAAGATTATTTAGTAATTGTCGTGTATACTTACATATGCAGGCAGTTAATAGTTCTACCGAAAAGTAATTTTAAAAGCATTATTAAAATGAAGAGTAGCTATCTATATGGCAGATTAAAAGACAATTATTTAATATCTCAACGAACCGTATTAGGATTTATAATTTAAAAGATTTTGCGTGGCTTTGAATTCAAGATCAAGGTGTTTGATGCATGCATTTTTTTACTCTGACTCGACTCTGAAAAAGTGTCTGTATAAGGAAATAACTCCTAATGTAAAATATAACGTTACATTTCAATTTGCATCATCAAAGACTTGCATATGTAATAATTGTAATGCTTAACGATCAAATTAATCTCATCTTCAACTCAACAATGAAAATGACTTGAGTAAAGTTGACAGACAGTGGCAAGAAGACATTCTTCCTGAATTCAACTTGAGTGAGAAACAAGTCATTTGGGTTAATTGATTCCTATCCTCTGGCTGAGTCAACAATTATATACATACATAATTTTATTGCAATGACATTTACATATTTACATGTCAAACAATTTGTGAGGATTATAACATTACTCAATTTCCTTATGAAACAATATTACAAAACTAGTCAAAGAAAATCCGTTATGTTTTTAACTGAATTGGTAACATTAGTGACTATTTTAAGAAATATTATTATTGGCATATTTTGGTTTTCAGGATGGAGAAAGAAAAGAATTCACATAAAAATCTACAAAAGAACGTTTGCACCCATGTCCAGTAATACGTCCTTGTCTATTTTGACAAATATATTTAGTGTTCAAGTAGAAGACAAACCTCCGGAAGAAAAAGTAGAAAAAGCTCCAATCACTAAACGAGTCCAACAAAGACCAAAATCTTCACCGAAATCAAGCCCAAACACCACAAATATTTTTAAACAAATGTACCACTCTATTAAAAAACGTTTTACTAGCCATAAAATGTCGGTTCCCATCCCTCGTGCAATTTTATCCCAAGGAGATCCTTATCCTGACATTCCGACCATGACACTGGCCCAAGCCAAAGCTATTTGGGACCAAAATCCAGTGCCGAGTGCTCGAGAAATGAGGAAAAAGTTCAAGGAGAACTTGGGAATATCAGTAATTGAAACAGAAGTCCCAGCCCCAGAAAGTGAAAGCATGCAGCATGGACTCATGGAAAGCTTCCTTGATATCGTTTGTGGTAGTCCATGTTTGCCCGATATTGAAGAAGATCTACCGTTAGCAGAAAAACCATCAATTTCAAACTCCAAGTCTGTCTTAAAAAGAAGAGAATCAGTTGTTGAAAAACAGCAATCGCAACTTGAAGCGCATTCTTTGCAAGATACAGCCCCTATCGTAACAAGTTCAACTAAAAATAGAAAATCGTCCTATGCTAAAAAGAAGAATACTTGGGATATGCTCAAAAAGAATCTAAAAAATATGAAAAACGTCAGAAAATCAAAATAAAATTAAATTTTGAACAAGGAAATGAAAAAAACGTCTCCCAACGATTAATTCTATCATTCTCAAACTTTGCATAACAAGTTACACAGAAAATTCTTCAAGCAATTACAAGGTGGATTTTTTCACATTTTCTGTAGACAGGGAATTAATAAGAAGTATTGGAAAGTGTCAATAGCCGATGCAGCGGAGTGTGAATTAAATTGCAGCATCTTAGACATTTCATTTTACACAATTCTTAGTTAACTCAATCTCAAGCTACGATTGGTGAGCAAATTGTCACGTCCAAATATGTAACACAACATTTATTACAATAAAATAAAATGTTGGATGGTTGATTGAGTTTTGTTCCTGGTCTCAGAGCTGCGGGATAGAAAACGAAATGAAAATGTTTATCTCACTGAAGCAGTGACACAAAATAATGATAGACAATGAAATTGTAGGTGTGAAGATCATATACATTTTAATCCAAAAGACGCTAAAAGTAAACACGCCTTGATTTTCGCTTTTTTGGTGAGATAATCCTAACAAACCATGCAAAGTGGGCATTTCTTTCTTTTGCAATTATTTGGCAGCATAAACTTGCGTTGAAAAAAAATCTTGACTTTAAGGAGAAGTCATACGGAATTGTTGAGGTAATTGGCCAAAAATTCAATGCAACATTACTTAAGCAATGACTTGGTTTTATTCCAACTCCATAAACTACCAGTTGTATGCATTTTGAGAATTTATAGGCTTGGTACTTGTACTTTGTTGGAGATCTTTTATTTCAATTGATGGTTTTATACATTTGGCGTGGGCGAGTTAATGTTGCATGCAATAAAAAAGTTGAAAATCCTTCTGGAAATTGTAATTCAATAGTTTCGTAATTTCAATTTAATTCTTTTAATGATTAAAATTATTTAAGCTTTTTATGGTATCAAACAACTTTAAAATGTCAAAATTTTTAGGTGAAATGAATTATGAGGAGTTTCTGGCCCTCATACATCATCTACATTAAACAAGCTGTATAATAATATTGCAACATTCTCCTTTTTATGTGTTTAACGATCGTCTAAAAGTAGTGATTAAAAAGCATTATATATAACCATTAATAAGAATTTATTGTGTGTGGCAAACTTGCATGTGAAATTATGGAGAGTATTTCAAGTGTTCCTTGTTCCTAAATAATCCATCGACCACACATAATAAATAAAAGATCGCCCAATTTGGACAAATGTCTTCACTCTTGTTAACTGTCAGCCCATGAACAAAAATGGTAAATATGCGGCAGCACCTTGGCTTATTAGCATTAAAAATAGATTTTTATTATACAGTTGTATTCCTTCATAAAAAATGTCCAAAAAGCATAACTTTTAGTCATCATAACTTATGATGGCTCAATGTAGATACATGACTTATGATTCACAAGTCATGTATCTACATTTTTAGCTTTCGGCATGTTTCAATTTGCGTAACCTTATGTATATTATAGATATGTTAAACAGTGGCATTATAATGACTAATCGAGGGAAAGTGCTTCTGAATTTTAAGAATCAATTA
>JAQIXN010002690.1:0-10558 GCA_034698145.1 Proisotoma minuta | reverse complement strand
ATGGGAAAGTTGGGTGCCATTGAAATATTTTCCAAATGTCGAATGGTCAACTCAATTTTCTAAATAGGTGCAGAGTTGTCCGATGCAGAAGTAGTTATGATTTATAGATTGATTTAACCAAGATGAACTTTATTAAACAATAAAGTTTTAATTTTTTAATGTTTGAAGATAAATAGATATCTTCTGCAAGGAAAAGTGACGGCAAATATTATTGCACAGGGAATTGCAAAAAGAGAAATGGTGGAAGCGAGAAATTGATTGAGAAACGGAAAATTTGCATGATTTTGCAGGTATGACAAATTTCAAAATCACGAATTTCAAGTTAATTTTTAGATCAAATTTAGGATGTAAAATTTTCATCAATCAATAATCAAGTTATTGACGGTGTTGTAATTTTCAATGCTGAATGTGAAAAACTGCTGAAAAAACCTGCTGGAGATTTTAATGATGACAATGAACCGAACAAAGAATTCCAAAAACTGATTGGATCAATTGTCAACTTTACACTTATTCGTGGAGCGGTAAGAAAATGAAATAATTTGGTACATTTTTTAAAAAACTTAAACCATTTTCCAGAAAAAAAGGAGATCAAATTTCAAACCATCTATTTCAGCAAAATCAATTGAGATCATAAAAAAGCCAGAACAGGTTTCTAAGTTTATTTTTTTGTTAAAAAATGCAAAATCAATCATTTTTTTAGGATGGTCAGTCGGATGAAAATAATAAGTTCAGCACAGATGATCCGGATGAAGTTAGTCTTTTTGGCAAAAAGAAAAGGAAGAATAAACTCACTTATCCTGAACTAAAACCTCTGGAAATTAGTATTAATAGAAACAAGGATGACTCGTTTTCAAGAAATTTTCAGGTTTGTTTTCTAAAATAAATGCATACAATTATATTTTCTTTATGCTCCAGATTCGGAAATACTCAACCCATAAACCACCGATTGGGCTAGTCCTGATAATCAACAACATAAATTTTCCACATCGAGAAGAAGACAAAGAACGAAAAGGCAGCCAAGATGATGCAAAAAATATTCAACAAGTTTTTACAGAAATTGGATATGAAATTTACAAATGCATCGAGGACATAAAAGATCGGAGAGAGTTGGAACAACATTTGAAACAATTCAAAAACGCTTTGGTCTCAAAAAATGCATCATCATCTTTTGTATTTGTCCTAAGTCATGGTGCGAATATGGAAATTGAACTAACTGGAAACAATCCCAACACAAAGATGGCCAATATAATTGGCGATATTATTCAGCCGTTAAATAATAAAAATTTCAGGGATTTTGAAGGAAAGCCGAAGCTATTTGTGATCGAAGGCTGCCAAGATTTTTCAATGTCAGCATACAGCAGGACACTAAATTTGGAAAAAGATTATTTCTCAGACATTCTGCTCCTTCTTCCTTGTCTTCCGGGATTCAAGGCTTATCGGAATCATAACATGGGATCTCTATTCATACATTACTTTCTCAGGGAAGTTATGGCCAATGGGATCAATATGGAAATACGCGATATCGTTGAACAAAATGTAAGTTGTCGAATCTCAATTTCAAAATGGATATCTGAGCTAAAAAAAACTTTTTGGGTTTAGGTCCAACTTTCACTTCGCCAAGACGTTATCAAGTATAATTCATATCAATTGGCTTCCCCTTATTGCATTCCCATGTTATTTTCCCAATTTTTTATTGTACCTGATCCCAAACAATCAACAATAACTGAAGAAGACGAAGAAATGGAAGTGGAGGATCAAATTCTTATGTTGGATTATGTTGGATAAATACATAGAGAGCTTGTCTCATTTAAAGTTTATACTTCACATATTTTTTATAAGAAGTAATAAAAAAATAGATCATATTTTTCATTGAAAATTCGGAAAAGTTACTCTCTCTTAATTAGATTATACTTCTATCCCTAAACAAAATTTCTTATAACAATGCATTCTAAACCTCTTAGCTAAAGCCTCTCCAACAATTTCTATAAAACCTTCCGGTGTTGAATTTGTAAAAAAAAATTGAAATTACCTTTGAAAACTTTCCCAACAACTTTGGCCTCACTATGCAGCCCTCAGGGTCACTAAGTTGTAAATTTCGTCCGGAGTGTCCATCTGAAGCTTCGCAATCTTTTACTCTCATATCAAATTCGCCTAAAAACATCAATCTCATTTCAAAACATAATAAAATTTTAGACTTAAAAAATACCTGATGGGTCCTTGACTGCAATGACCATGGTCAATGTTGACCCCAAAGGTGCGATTCCATTCAAAGGACTAGCCCATGGTCCTTTGCCCTCTTGAATTTCCATCCAGCAATCCACATTGTCCCCGTGAAAACTGCATCAAAAAACATTTTTACTTCCACTCGTTTGTAAAATGTATGCAAAACTCACTTCAACTCAACAATTTCCAAATCCGAAATAACCATTGGGCTAGTTTTGGTTGCAGTTTTCTCGTAATCGTTAAACCACTCACAACGCAATCGTTTTGCTTCGTCCCAAGCTTCAATTAGTTCTTCATCATATTGGACCACGATTGTGTTTTCGTAAAATTTGCCGTGATTGTCGGGCTTTGTTCCGCATTTTTCGTAGTAAATATTGAACACGAATTGATCTTTACCGGTCCTGAAAGTTGAAAGAATAAATAAACAATATTATTTCAAAATGCGCTAAATCTAGAAAATTTGGAATATATAACTGTTATTTTTAATGAAGCCATCTAGCGTTTAGTTACAACAAATGAAAAAAATAAAGCGGGAATTTAAAATCAAATCTTACCTCGGAGGTACATAAATGCAATCCTGATGACCATACATCCCTTTGGAGGTGACGAGACCGTGAAATGGTTTATCAAACGCTAGATGAACTTCCATGTGTTGATTTCCGCACATGACTTCTAAATGTTTTATTTTTGGCATGACCCCAGGTCGATCCCAATTTCCATTCACGCCATTTCCTGGTCCAAGGGCCGCGTCTCCGAGGACAAACTATAAATATTAGAAAATTATAGCTTTTGAATTTTTGAGACAAAAATATCAAACAATTTTCAAACTGCTACGTCAATTTGTTAGTTTTTAAATTTTGTAATTGACATTACATTCGACAAATAATTTAAATGGCTTCAAATTGATCATTTTTTAAGCTTAACGCCGTCAGATAAATAAAACTATAATTGCATTTTTAAAATTAAATTTGAATGCACGAAAATAGAGTTAAAGCAAGATTTCCAGTTTTATTATTAATAATTCTTGATTTCATTTTCATTATAAATGCAAAAGTTGGACGTCACAATAAAATTCATATTTATCCGGGTTGTCTAAATATTTGTAGATCTGATCTTTCTTGCTTGGGAAATCAACTCAAAAAGCTGGGTTACCATATTCTTTAACGTGTAGACAAAATTTTCACAAGCAAAATAATTCAATAGTTAGAATTGTTTTAAACCATTGGATATTGGCTGACATGGACAACTTAACATTCAAATAATTGTTTGGAAATGTTTTTGGTATCAATTAAATTTTGAAACGATTTTTAGAATAAATAACAAATTATTTACTAAAGTGTAAAACTTTTGTGCTTGAATAGTTCTGACGTTTAAAATTTCAATTTTTAATTGGATATTACATGAAAGGTTATGTACAATTGACAATGCTTATCAAATTTACGAGTCGTCTCGTTGTAAAACTTTTTAATATGATAATTCCGTTAAACATTTATATTTTTAAAAAATAGTTATCGAATAAAATTAAATAGAGATAACTTCTAAAGCTTTTACTTAATTTTTTTTATTTAATTTTAAATCCTGTTTAAATTAAACGTCATTTAAAAATTGACCGTTACAATTAAACATGAATTAGGAGTTAATTTTTGTGATTTTTAAAACATTGTGGTGTCCAATTGCCACTTTTAAAGGCTTGATTAACACCCAATGGTTGTTATCATTATTCAAAACCCAGTAAAATAAAGATTATAAAGTAGTGTTATCAAATTTTCTTGAAAATCTCTTTTCATATGCACATTCACTTTTTTGGCTCATTCATCTTTCAAATTTAATTTTACTTGAAATTTAAGTCCTAATAAATAATACATAGAAAATTTTGAATTATTTTGATATCGCACAAAAACGAAATATCTTGTTAGTGAATCTTAATTCCATACAAATAATTCGGACGTCTGAAAGTTTTACTTTGTTCTGTGGTTTACAGGCTGTAACACTTTACAATTCATACAATACAATAGAACAAGCATTCAATTCAATATTAAAATAAAATCTCAGTGCATCATCTTCACAATTTATATGTACAATTTGTATTTAGTAGCCCAGTCCTCATTTTACTTTTAATTCACCATTTTAAAATGGGATATGCCCTACAAACGAACCAAAAGTTTTTTCTCGTCAGAACTCTAAAGAAAAGAATTCAAAATTAAGAGTGGTGGAGTACAAATAAAATATTTGTTGAATGATTTGTGGCTTTGGGCTCTGGGACGTGCGAAATGTAAAATTACATGTAGAATGAAATGTTAAAGGGAATTTCACAAATTTTCGGATGTAAATTGAGACTCGGATAGAATTATAGCGAGGTCTGATGCCGATAATTTTTTTGAAATGTTATAAGTAAATAATTTGCCCTTAAAACTTTTATCGACAAAAACAGGAAATCTGCGAGTTGCAAAAGTTTAAACAAACTCAAGTGTCTTCATTAAACTGGAATCTTCAGAACATTATTCATGTAGACCGAGTCAGGAATTTGTATAGCTCAAACTATACTATTTTCCCCATAACCACAAATTGTCATCAACATGTTGAATAATCAAACCTTTTTATATCATTTTTTTTAAATCCCCCCTACCTAGATATGTTCGACACTTCAGCAGAGGGTTCTTATGCGTTATATCAACTTATATCATTTCAAAACATCTTACGTCCATAAAAAATTGGGTGAAAACTAGTCTAATTGTCAAGTAAAAGCCCAACGCCACTGGAAAATTTTTCCAAAAGTATTGCCATTAAATTCCCCTTAGATCCTCATTTTCTTCCAACCAGCATAATAAAAGTTTCTTAATACCAATTAAATTAATACGATATTTTACGTTTAATTTTGGAGCAAACTAGTATCATTAAAAATATACGAGTTTTTGCAACTTACTTTAACACCTCAGTAATATTTTTGAAAAAATTGGACCCCAATAAACATTTGTAACAAAATTTTCCAAAAAATAAAATCCACTTACATCAATTCCTCCCAAAAATATTAATCCTATTAATGTCCATCTCCCAAAAGTTTCCCAGTCTTTGTTGCCCATTGCTGAAATACTTAGCATTAATTTCCTCTGCTTTCTCCTTCCTTTTTTATTATTGCAGTCTTCGTTTTGATTTTGTTTTTGGCAGCTATTCAAATTTGAATTTAAAATTGTGGCATTCGTCTCCATTTCTCCTTTTAAGGCTTCCGACGTTTTGCTGAATGCATTTTTGAATTTGTTATTCGTTTCACTATGACATGAATTGTTGTAATTATCTGTCATCTTTTCAGGGAGAAAAAATTATGTTTCCATTGTACTCCCACTATTGTTGGATTCAAATTTGGACTGAGATCTGAAATTTTTAAAATGAGAAGATTAGTTTGGAGATTTCGAAATTTGAGAAATGACTTTTGTGAGAAAAGTTTATCTTGAAACTTTGAAAATATTAGTTTGATGTTATCAAAAGTTCTTTAAATGTAATATTTTTACAAATTCCTACAAAAAATAGCAAATCACAATAATTAATTTGCCTTAAAAATACTAACAACCATGTATAAAAATAGCAACAAAATCTTGGTAATTAAGCATGTACCCATTTAACGAGGAATGTTAATTTCATTTTAAATTTTAATAACCTCAAATCTTGTCATCTCACAGTCACGACTTTCTCAGTCATCAGCCTGTGTATATGGAAAATTATTCTTAATGAACGTTCTTAATTATTTGTAGAGCCACTTGTAAAAAAAATAAAGTAAATACATGTGTACAGAGTGCGTCAATTTATTTTGCATATGTACATATCTTACATAATTTAATGACAAATTTGGAGTAAAATTAACGATCTATACGTTCCAAAATATATATGTATGTAGATTCTGTATAGTTCCCAAAATTTAAATATGTATGTATCGTAGCCTTAAAATGAAATTTAAATATATTTTGGTTTTGGTTACGAAAAAAATCAAGTCAGGTATCCAGTGATGACTCAAATAGTTCTTTATTATCGTTCAATTGCTAAAATTGCTAAAAATTTATTCAAAATCTCACCCTGTACTTAGATATTTCAATTGTTGAAAAACAATTAAGGACCGGACAGCTCACAATTGATTGAGATGATGACAATTTGAGACTTATAAATAGGCCGTGAGCGTAATTAGTTATTGTTTGCTGGCTTGACCTCCATGAGCATCTTACATACGTCTTAAATAAATTGCGTTGTACATTAACATTAAATAAATCCTACTCTTGCGGTTTATTTAGTGTTTATGTGAAAATATCAGAGCGTTAAATTACAGCCTTACAAATATTAGGCTTAAGCTTTTAAGTCAGGTTTAAATGCAGGTTCCTTCTTCTTGGAAGTAAGGTCAATTACAGATTAAGAGATTAAAGAAAAATTCTGTAAATTTGAGATTCGATTAGATTTGTGAATTTTACCATTGCAAGCATCTGTAATTGATGTGGTAGCAAAAGAAAATTATGAATCTAGAAAGATAAAAGATATTTTTATATTTTTGAGTTTTTTTTTTGGCGTCGAAGTTTCGCACCTTTAAAAAGCATTTTTTATAGATAAATTTAACTTGCTAAAACCGAAAAAAATGAATTTTGAATCGGTTCTTAATCCAATTGATCATAAAAAATTTCAAATTTCAAGCCTTGTTTATATAAAAAATACTTAAGTTGTCAAAATTATGTATTAAGTTAGTATC
The DNA here is from genome assembly GCA_034698145.1 of Proisotoma minuta. Lineage (NCBI taxonomy): Eukaryota > Metazoa > Arthropoda > Collembola > Entomobryomorpha > Isotomidae > Proisotoma > Proisotoma minuta. The sequence continues at coordinate 3,612 of JAQIXN010002690.1, read as the reverse complement.
TTATCAAGTTTATTTTTTTAGTTTTAAGCTAATATTACAAAAAGACTCAAGATAAAAATAAATTTAAAAAAAATCAGATAAAAATATATTTTAAGGAAAATTTATATCCATCCATTTTCTTTTATAAATCTTAAAATTAAATCAGGCTTTTGAATACTCCCATCTTAGCAATTAACCTTTACAAAACATCTGTGGAAATGAAAAGTTGAAATTTTAGTTTAGTTGAAATTTTAGTTATTTTAAAAAATGTTAAGGACATTTTGTGGATATAAATTTTTTCTGAAAACCCTAATTCATAAGAACAGCGATAAAAAATGTAGACTAGGATGTTTCAACGCACCTGGGGTTTTTAACCACATCAAACTTTTCAGTATAAAATATAACGGCTTTAAACTCAAACATAACGTTTTCTTAATTTCATTGCATTGTTTTCAATTAATTTGCTCTGATTACATGAAGGAATTAAATTAATTATTTTATTTTATTCAATTAACTGCTGGCCATCTCAATTTGAGATTTTCAAATAAAAATATTAATTGACAATTCAATTTCCTGGCTTTATTTGTGGCATTTCGTTCCACGCTCTGATTGCGATTAAATCATTATCAAATAAAACCTCAAAAGCAAAGCCTAGCCAAAAACAGCACGAGCTCAAATTAAACTTTTGCTTCAACTGTAGCTGCGGATTTAAACGGGAATAAGAATAAATTGAATTGAAGGGCGAAAAATGCAACAGCAAAAACACGCAAGTTTATCTTAAATGACTCAATTTACTCAGTTTGTGGAATTTGATTATGTCAACAAAAGTTTTACATGTGTTTACAATTAGGACACTTTAAAACAGTTTAAAATTTTTACATAGACATTAAAAGGTTAGTTTTGTAAAAATATTAAATCAGTTATCGAAATTCAAAATTCAATATTTTGTTCAAAAATAATTTACCTTTTCAAGATTAAATACATTTAAATATTGTAACTTTCAATTAAATACAGGGTCACACAGATCTTTCGATCAAACTCAGCAACGAATTTCCCTTGGTTTCATGGTTCCCTTGATCGAAAGATCTGTGTGACCCTGTAGATCCTTCCTTATCAAAAATTTATCTTTCCTTATGTTTGACTGATATCAGATGACTATGCAGGTGTCTTTGAATTAGGGTGAATCACACACATAACGAAAAACAAAACCGTTCTTTATCTATAAAATACTAGAAATACCTTTGAAGAAATTTGAGTTTTATTTAAAACATTTAAAATAGCTACCCACGCAGGATAAGATAAAAAGTTAGGGCGACAGGTCATCATATGAGGTCATGCCATCAATTTTCTTCAAAAAGTTAATTTTTTTTATTGAGAGTAGAGGATCTGCTTGTATCAAATTCAAAACTTTGTCCTTAACAAATGAATTTTGGATTTTTGCCAGCATTGACCCTAATATCTGAGACAGTTTGACATTAAGGTTCGCTTTCTGAAGCTTTTTTCATGTTTTTTTGTGACACTTTATTACTGGAAACCATTTGTGTGTACATCTCGCCAGAAGGGCCAATTTTCGGTGCTATTTTTACCATCATCAAAAAAAAATTGGTTATTGTATATCGCGCAAAATCGCATGGTGAGTACTACATTCCTGAAAGCCAATTTTGCGCAATGTTTACTGTTCGTGCCTGAGCGATAAAAATGTATAATCTCAAATAACATGAATGTCAATTGTCAAATAGATGCGCTAAAACTTTCTTTTTAAAATAATGAAATAAATTAAAACAACACTCACGATATTTGGATAATAGCTTTTATGAAATCAATTTATTATAATTCGTAAATCCAAACAATAAATCAATCAAAAAAAATGCAGTAAATAGTTCATTAAAATAATCACAACTCGTACAAAAATACACATAAATAAACAACTTATTTAGAATAAACTAAATATAGATATTTATGCCTATTTTATTAATTTCGCTGTATATTAATTGAAATGTTAAATAGCCAATTTCCGGAATTTTCTTTTCTTGTCCAAGACTTCAAAAATCCGCCGGTGGCTAGTTCGTAAATAATTGGTCTTCTTATGAGCATTCGAGGACAATCGTGGATGGGATAGGCTGGTAGCTTAAACAAAGCGTGTGGCTATATATAATTGTGAATTTTGAAAAATTAATAAATAAAACTTGTTTTTAATTTAATTATTGATAAAAAATTACCCTCCAATTAAGCTGAGCATTTGGGCCATCATGGGCAGGAGGAATGAATTCAAATATACATTGATATTTACTGGCTTTTTCAGAGTCAAGCATTGCAATCCACAAGTGAAAGTTCCCATCGAGCAGTTGTGGAAAAATTAATAATAATAATAATGAAACAATAATTATCTTAAAATAAGTTAAAATTATAGTTTACTTTACCTCTAAATGCCATTGCCCAGTCTCATCTCTCGTTGGATTTGAAGAGTCCTTTTAAAGGACTCTTTCTTTGGAGTTTTTCAGCGCATTCAATCCCGCGAGTTCCTCTCGAATCTGTAATAAACAGATAAATCAATAATGTTAAGGCAAATTATCATTGCCTTTTCAGAAACTCCAAATATGTTAGAGCTTTAAATTAAGGCTCTATCTTCAGAGCTCAGAGCCTTAAGGGCTGTATTTTGAATTTTTTCAGAAAGCTTTCTGAAAAAGAAAATGCATTCGTTGATTCAAAATGTCTTTGGTGCGCATGTCATCATTGGGTCCAGTTTGAAGCACATTTCAGGGAAAATAAAAATATCTTGTCTCTTCGAAATCGAATGTATCTTTTAGTAGATCGAGAAATGAGCATCGACACCGATGAAGATGAAAGTTGATAAAACCTGAATTTGGACACCTTTTTCTGCATAAGAATTCAAGATCGAATGATCCAACTCCTTTTCTTGTTCTTTCAAAAGTATCCGATGGCTTGAGGTCCCAGTTGATAGCATCAATTTTCTCTGAGAAAAGTGTAGCCGACAAACAAGTATATAAGCCTGAAAATAAGATGGGAAAATTGAGATCTATTAAAAGTCAATTCTCTTTTTTAATTACCAATAACTCTATAGATTGTAAAGATCAGGGATTATAAAGTATCCAACTTGTTCCATTTACCATTGAATTATCAAGTTATCAGAAGGACAATTTTAAACACTACAAAACAGAGCATCAGTAACTACTTTGGGTAAATTTCTTGTGAATTGACATGTTTTCATCGTTCTCAACTTGCCTCAATTCTTATTGAACTTGCTTATAGATTATGGGGTCAGTAATTATTGTCCAAAGTAATTCCATCAATTTATGACAATGACAAAAGTATGCAAAATAGGAATTACCTAGTCCCACCATAAATACTGTTACCAATGTAAAGGTTCATATCTCTTGTAATTTTGGGAATTGGGACTTTATTCGTGTTTCATTGAAAAGCCAGATAAATTTCAGTTTAGAAAAACCTAAAATACTTTAAAGTTTTGACCCCCAGCGTCGACACACAGCTGCGAACGGTCACGGCATGCATTCGCAGAATCACACACCTCTTTTACGGACATATTGTCTCATTCCAAGACGAGAGATTTTTTGAGGCATTTGACGCTTTTGTGTGTATTAGCACATGCGATTG
>JAQIXN010002689.1:0-10561 GCA_034698145.1 Proisotoma minuta | reverse complement strand
CCAAAATTTATATATTTTTGTAATCTGGGAGGTAAGTTCTACATACCCTAAAATTTTCATCGAAATCGGAGAAGGTATGGAAAAAGTGTCTGAAGCCAGCCTGGAGTTCGTTGTATTCTAAAACCACCGACTACAAAGTCGGTAAGGTTATTATTCTCCCTGTGCGTTGAGCCATCAACATGTCAAAAAGACCGCTTTTTGAAAAAGGCCGAAACGCTGAGGCCATTCTCTCTTCAAATTCCTTTCCCGCCGAGCCCCCTACCCACCACTGTCATATCTTTCCCCTGCGTTGTAAAATGGTGGAGGAAGCGAGCTAATAAACATTGAGCAATAATCGGTATCAAAGCGCAAAGTTACAAAATTTTGATAAAAAATATTTCAAAATATTTGTTTGACAGATCTTTATAAAACTGCAATTTTATAAACTATAAAAAAATTACTGCCAATTTTCATCAAATGAATCTACTTTGCAGGCAAGACAAACTCAACAGGTTAACCAGATCAAAAAGTAAGAAAACAAGGGCCTCAAAGCAATTGGACCGCAATCGGAAAACAAAAAAAAACTTAAAGATATAATTTTTTGTAATATATTTTTCAAGATATATTAAATATGTTTTAATTGGAATTGTGACGCACATGAAATTTAGATTTTTACGAAACTTTGCATATTGATTTAACGACGTCTAAGGGCACCAAATCCGTAAAAATATTGTTTCAAAAAATACTCCTCCCCTTTACGAGGGTGTTTTTCGACGTTAGGCAAATTGATAAATTTTGTTTCCAGCCTTTCCTTTTAAAGTAAAGCATCTATTTCCTTCTGTTTTCATTCAGTTTTACATTACTGTTTTTAAATCTTAAAAAAATGGGTGTGGCCGATTCAGTTAGAATCGTCGAAATGACCTGAACCCTGTCCTTCACCATTAATGAGACTAACAAAGAAAATACTAATCTTCATAAGCTTTAAAATGACACCACTGCACTCCCCCCGAGTAGGGTTGTACAATGCCCATGCCCTCGGCATTTTGGGCATTTAATGCCTTCGGCATTTGCCTTATTTGCCCGGCATATTGAAAGTAGGGCATTTTGGGCATTTTCAAAAATATTTTTGCCCAAGGCATTTTGGGCATTTTTTATATTTGCCAGGCATTTAAGGCATGGCATTTTGGGCATTTTGGAATTTCAAATAAAAATATCGGCAAATATTTCAAAAATCATTTTTTTGATAGGAAATAAAATATTGCGAATCCTCGGCATTTTAGGCAAATTGGGCATTTATGCCCAAAATTCCCTTATTTGCCCGGCATTTAAAATTAAGGGCATTTAGGCATGATGCCGGGCATTTATTGGGCATTTTGGGCATTAAGGCAAGTACGGGCATTTATTTTCATGCCCAGGGCATTGTACAACCCTAAATATGGTCAAATTTTTTACCCAAATTGAACAAAACTAATTAATTTATATTCAAAATACCGTCAAAATCCATCTGAATCTGTTTTGAGAACGAAGTCGAATCACAACGAAAGTAAAAAGGCTCAAGACGATTGTACCAAAACATAAGCAAAATGCCCAAATTTCCATTTCAAGGGCATTTTGTGGGCAACTTGGTGTCTTTTTGCAGGCCTCGATTAATCTGCTGTCAGTTTTCCAACTGCTTCCAAAATGGGCATCGGCATAAATTATAGAGGCAACTACCAAAACCCCCTGAAAATAATAAATATCATCACACATATTTAAAGGAAATTTAAACCTTTAAATCTTTATCGACAGATCAAAGGGTAAAATAAGCCCTGATATAATTATTTAACTCACCATGTAGTAGATCTCAAATAAAATTAAAAATACCGCCTTGCACGTCCCCATTTAGTATAAAATTTATAAATTGTATGGAGTAAATTTAATTGCAGCCGTTATTTCAAAGATAAATGAACAACTGGGCGGCCACACAAGCCATCAAATATCTGTAATGACTTGTGCCGTTTTGCAGATTCAACAAAAGTGAGTATACAAATATTTAAGTTTATATATGATTCATATGGTATATTGTAGGCTATATGAATCACCCACAAATCGGCTTAAGAAGATAAGATAACACTTTGTAAAAATCCCACATACGTGTGGATAAAATGTAGATTATTTCACAAGGATTATGAGATTTGACAATTGCGTCATAAAGTAAATGATTTGCAGTGATGCATTTCTTTTATAAGCATTGTAAAATTTGCAGACAAAAGATAAATAATATTTTATTGTCAAAAATTAAAACAAACTTTAATTAGAACGCTTCGGTAGCAGTTGGGAAAAAATTCTCAAAAAAACAAACATTTTAAAATATATTTATTTTTTTTCATTAATTTTCCAAAATTTCCAAAAAATTTTACCGACCAATGACAAATTATTAATTTTACTAATTTGTAATGCCTTTTCTTGCTTCCTCCAAAGCCTCCTCCCGACTCCCCCTTTGGTAATTTTCCACAAATGTTAGGATGGGTTGTCCTGGAGGAGCCCACAACGTTGCCACCACTTTGCAAGTGGAATTGTTGGAGCCGTTTCCACCCCAAACGTGAATGTCGCCCTCATTTTCGTAGAATGTTTCTCCCGCTTTTAGAACTTTCACGGGAGCCCCAGCCAACTGCAACACAAGATAATGTTTTAATATTAAATTGACCAACTTTGTAGCCAATGCAATGGGCATAAATAATAACAGTTTTAATCTAATTTTGAAAATTAGATCCCATATGATAAAACATCGTTGCTTGTCAAGGTTACAGATTCACATGACAAAAAAAAATTTCCAGTTAAACACTCACTCAAAGGATAAGATTTTTTTTAAATAAAATTGGTATCAAAATATGGTAACTTGTATCACTTTTCGTAAACCCAATAAATCTAAATCTGTTACATTATTACACCTGATTGTAAAAATTTATTTTAGCCCTAGAACTGACCTGGAAAAGAAACTCTCCATCCATAACATATCCCACAACGGGGCCGGGGTGGGTGTGGGGTTTTGTGCCAACATCCCCCGGGGGAAATGTCAGATGGACCATCGTGGCCACGATTCTGTCCGTTTTCGGGGGATTGAATTCTTGTTGGAGCACAACGGCCAATTTTGGATTGTCAGTTGGAGTGGAATTTGAAAAACAAACAAAGACGAAGGTCGCCAAGAAAACGAAACAAGCAAATAACGCATTCCCTGAAGGTCCCATTTTAAAATTTTATAATGCGTAAATAAATGCTTGTTAAATTAAAATGAAATGTTTGCAATTCAAGATCCAATAAAGAACTGGTTTGCTTAATTTGTAGCTTTTATATAATTTCTATTGTTTTATTCTTGTAACAAAGGTGAAGGCCACAAAAACTGGAATTGCCCAAAAACCACTTTAATAAATGCAGATATTGCAAACCTGTTTTGTTTTAAAGCTATGGAAAATTACTGGAGTTTTGGAATCCAGATTAATATGTACTTAAATATATAAATTCATTTATAAGGTAGCATTAAGATGCTCTTAATTTAAAATTTGTATGAAAAGCTTAACAAAGTATTTAATACAAACAAATATTTTTGTAAATAAAAATAAATCCATTTTTTGTAGAACTAACACGTACTTCGCATTTTAATTCGCAACCTCCACGCCCAAATTCCATATATTATAAATGCAATCAAATAATCCACGACCGACCAAAGTTGATGGGAATATCTGCAAATTAATCAATCTTTTAAAACTATTACTTGAATAAAACGTTGTAAACGTTGGAAGTAGCTCGCCATATAAAACAGAAAGTTCGGATTTGTAGTACTATGCAATTTTTAGAGAAGGTTTTTGAATTCCATACAAACTTTTTATAGATTAAAATCTTAAACTTGAATTCCATACAAATGTTGCACGGGCCTGGGGCAAAGTGGCCCGGGGCAAAGTGGGCCGTGACGGACAGACGGACTGACGAACGGACGGCGGGGGCGAAAGCAATAGCTCTCCAGGTATGGCGAGCTAATAAAGAAAGAAAACTTACGAAAGAAACAAGTTTCTGAGTGTTGCTCCAAAATGTTTCACCATTTTCCCCATTTTGGTACGATCCTGATAATTTTCTCGCAGATCTGTCAATCTCATTCATTGCTTCGTTCAGAAGATAACTTGCTGCTGCTTGAAGTATTAAGCTAAGGAAGGTTAACATGGCCACCTTAATTTGCAAAAAGGTCACATTATTATTATCAGATAAAAAATTGCTAAGCAACAGCACATCACATCAATCATTAATCAATCAATTAATTTATTTGGTTTTGAAACTACCGTCAATATCCATTTGTATCTGTCTTGAGAACGAAATCGAATCAAGGTGATGTTAAAGACAGACAAAGCAATTGATCCGATGCAGATGCAAAAAACAGCGATTTCCAATCTAAGGGCATTTTTAGGGCAGCTTTGTCTCTTTCCACAGAATTCGATTAGTTCATCATAATTTTTCCATATGCTGCTAAAGTGAGCATCGCAAAGTATCCCAGTGGCTATTGCTAAAATTCCCTGGAAAATAAAATACAAAACTTGATTTCTTCTCATCAAAGGACTTGACCTTATTCAAGAATTATTTAATTTAAATATTGAGCTTACCAAATAGTAAATTTCAAAAAACAGTAAACATACGTGTTTGCAGATGCCCATCATTCGTTAAAATCAATAGAAATTATTAAGTTGTATGTGGTTAATTTAACTGCGATCTATTCCCTTTGGAAGTGACCAGTGGTTGGCATACCCAATAACTCCATTCTCATTTATATTTTGAGATAAGACAAATAATGTGTTATTCATATGGTTTAATAATCTTTTTATGATTCATACACACGTAAATAGGCTTACCAAGATAAGATTATTGTTCAAATGCGCAAAGATAAGTATTTATCTATTTATGAAAAAATGGATTATGTGCTTATGTTGAGACTTCTAAACTTAAGTATGTAAATCATTTGTGCAAATTAAATATTTAAAGTGACAGATATATTATATTGGATATTTGTTTATTTATTTATCAAAAAAATATTTACAATAATGAGTACTGAATTAAAATTAAAAGAATTAGTATAGTTTGTATGGATAGATTAATGTTGAAGATTAAACTTTTTGAAATGTCGTTGAAGACAACGACGTTTTTTAAGTGGCGTTGAAAATTAAAGTAGATAACATCCTTACTTAGATCAAATTTTATCTTATTTTTATAAAATAAGATTCAAAATTATTGGTGGGCATTAGTGTTTTTTCTTCATATGGTTTTTAAGATTTTGTTTTCTGGTAAAATTTTGTGTGCAATTTGGACAAGGATGTCTTTCTCCTAAATGTTCGGATTTAAAATGCAAAGTCAATTCTTGTTTTCTTTTGTACTTCTTGGGACATTGAGTGCAAGTAAAGGTAAACAGTTTTGAGTGAAAAACAAAATGTTTTTGGAGATCCGATTTTGTGGCAAATGTTTTTCCACAATCTTTACATTTGAAAGGCCGCAGTTTTTGGTGAACTCTATTATTGTGTGAGGACAAATGGGTAAGCGTTGTTAAACTTTTTTTGCAAATTTTGCATCTAAAGAGTTTTTCTTTTGTGTGAGATAAAATGTGACGCTGAAGGATTGATAGGTTTTTAAAACGATTTTGGCAAATTTTGCAGTGATATTTGAATTCCAACCTCAACTTGGTTTTTTCTTCTTGAGGTAAATGTATTTTCTTGTGACATTCCAAAATTCTATTGGTAGAAAATCCCTTTGGACAAATAACGCAGAAAAATGGTTTCTCTTTTGTATGGCTTCTCATGTGTTTTTCTAATTCGGAAGTAACCGAAAATTTCTTATTGCAGAAGTAACAAACTAATTTCCAACTTTGAGCTTTCCTCTTCTCTCCAAAATGGACATATTTAACATGTTTGTCCAAATAAGATTTCCTGAAAAATTTTAAACATGTGTTGCATTGAAAGTCACGAGCCTCAGAGTGGACAATTAAATGTTGCTTCAGTGCTTGTTTTGAGCCAAAAGATTTTCCACATTTTTGGCAGGGAAAAAGCCCAAGTTTATTGTGAACTCGTAGTACATGTCCAACGAGGGTCTCTTTGTGGCCAAATCTTTGTTTGCAAATGTCACACTGAAAAGCTTTCTCATTTGTGTGGGAGGGAATGTGTCGGTTTAGACTGGATTTGGAAGGGAACCATTTCCTACAAAATTTGCAATCATGTTTGAATTCCGATTGTATTTGTCCTCTGCAATGTTCGGACAAGTGGCATTTCGAGTGTCTTCTTAAATTCCGTTTATATTTAAATCCTTTGGAACAGATTTGGCAGCAAAATGGGCTTTCTTTTGTGTGAGTTGACATGTGTTGGAGAAGAAAAGATGGGGATACCAATATCTTTTGACAAAAGTAACAAACTCTATCCCAATTGAAATCCATTTTTAAATTTTCTCTGCCCGATGTTAAATGAATTTATCTAGTCACTAGAAAACAAATGATGACAAAACAAAATTTGTTTTTTAAACAATAATTATAAAAACCTTGGATAATCGTAAATATCACTTACATCTTTAAAATAATTATAGTTGTCACGTTAATTTTAATCCTTGAAAAGTCTCGATACAATTCAAAATTTTGTTTCAAAAATATCAATTTTAAATCTTACATCGACATAAAAATAAATTTAATTACCGTTTTAACAAGTGTCCAGTACTTTAGTTCAAATATTAACTTTTTTTTAAAAATTAGCTTGATAAAAATGGCAACTGTTGTTAGTTATAAATTTCCGCTTGAAATGAGCTTTATGTAGAATGTTGCTCGTGCGCAATCCTTACTTTAAGTGTACTTTTGTAGGAGAGCTGAGTGTAGATTTTCTTTGTTTGGTGAATCTGCACACTGCTTTCAAAATATTTTGTTTATACATGAATTTATTTTCAACCGCTTTCAATTTCATATGCATTTATTTACATATAAGTATGTTCTAAATAAGGCAGAGCTCTAAAATAGTGAGAAAAATGTCTTCGTGTTTTTATTACAAAATGCTGTATTTTGAATAACAAACCAACTACAAATATACCGTTAGGAAACATATCACTTGTATTTGAATTTGTTTTCTCATGCATTTATTTTCACATACATAAATATGTACATATGTATACCTAAATGGTTATGTTAATTCGCATTATTTTCATCCAGCTAATTAAACTACTTTGTTACTTATACTTTTAAAAATATCAAAAATTGCATTTAATAATACCTTAATCTTTTCCAATTTTTAGTTCTAAAACTGGTGGGGATATGCGGTCAAATGTGGTGAAGCACAAATATGAGACGAAATTCAAAATCTCATTTTGACCTTATCCGCAGTGCAATTTGCCAATATGGGTTCATCAAACGAATGCCACTTTCCTTGTATCCCTTTCCCCAAATCCAAATTCTTAAATATGTTGTTGGTTAACTAGAGATGAATTTGCTATCTCCTTAAACTCAGCTCAATAAACACTTCCTCTAAAGAAGATTCAACTATATTCTCAAGATTTTTGCCTGGTTTTCAACCCAATATAAATATATTTACCAAGAAACAAAATTGTACAAAAATTAGGACATGTCATATAGGACAAAACTACTTAAAGGACTTCATTGAAAATAATATCTTTATTGTGATAAAGAAATACATGAATAACGAAACTGGACGCCACCCTTTTAAAAATTTTGCCATTCAAATATTTAAATGAAAGTGGACCTGTCAAACAACGTTTCCATGCTTTTATGAATGCTAGGCATAATTTAAATGAAAAGAAGACAAAAGGATTGAGATTTAAGTGGACAGAGAGAAGTGTGTGCCTCTAAAGTACAAATTTTGTGCAAATTATATTTTTCGGCAAAAAGGATATTTTATTAATTTTATTATTATTATTTTATTATTATTATTATGTGCAATTACAATAAGGGGAGCTATGGAAGTTTAATTATCTTGATTTTTAATTATCAAATGAAATATTTACAATCTTAAGTACAGAATTAAAAGATTTGAATTCATTGAGATTGATTTGTAAAGTGAATGTTAAAGATTTAACTTTGTGAAATTTCTTTTTTAATTTTAATGAATAAAATAAGAAAAAACTGGAATTTTGATATTCAGAAATATTTGATCAATGTGTTTGGTTTTTTACTTTAAGTTTTTGCGCACTTTGGAAACTGCTCACTTCCCCCTAAATGGATTTTTATTCAAATATCCATTTCAGCTGAATATCTTGGAACATTATAGACAAGAAACATCAACAATTTTGGAGTGTACATTGGAATGTTGTTTCAGTTTTGATTTTGTTGTTAAAGTATTTCAACATATGAATGGCCGCAGTTTTTGGTGAACTGATTTATTATGTGATTGCAAGTTACCCATCCTGTTAAATTCTTTTTTGCAAATATTGCATCTAAAGGGTTTTTCTTTTGTATGAGATAAAATGTGACTATTGAGGATTGTTGGGGTCCGAAAACGCTTTTGACAAATGTTGCATGAATATTTGAACCCTAATTTTAATTTAAGTTTTTCTTCTTGAGGTAAATGTATTTTCTTGTGACATTCTAAAGCACAATTTTCAGAGAATTCCTTTGAACAAATAGCACAGGAAAATGGTTTTTCTTTTGTGTGGATTCTCATGTGTGTTTCCAAATTTGAAGTGTTGAAAAAATTCTTCTTGCAAAAGTAACAAACTAATTTCCAACCTTCAATTTTTTGGGTTTTCCTCTTCTTTCTCAAATGAAAATATTTAATATGTTTGTTCAAATTGGATTTGTTGGCGAAGATCTTTAAACATTTTTGGCATTGAAAGTCACGAGCCCCAGAGTGGACAATTAAATGTCTCTTTAGTTCTTGTTTAATGACAAAAGATTTTCCACATACTTTGCAGGTATAAAGTTTTTTATCGTGAATTTGTTTCAAATGTCTGCGAAGGCTTTCTTTTTGGCCAAAGCTTTGCTTACACATATCACATTGATAATATTTTTCATTTGTGTGGGATAAAATGTGACGATTTAATTTAAACTTATAGGGAAACCTTTTGTGGCAAAACTTGCAGACATGTTCGAATTCTGATTGCATTTCTTTTCTGCAATTAGCGGACATGTGAGATATGGAATGGCGTTTTAAATTCTGTTTAGATTTAAATCCTTTGTAACATATTTTGCAGAAGAATTGGCTTTCTTTTGTGTGAGTTGACATGTGTTGCAGTAGAGAATAAGGAGATAACAATATCTTTTGACAAAAGTAACAGACTCTATCCCAATGTGAATCCATTTTTGAATTTTCTCTGCCCGATGTTAAATGAATTTATCTACATTTGTAAATAATAGATGATAAAATAATATTTGTTTTAAAAAATATTAATTATAAAAACCTTGGACAATGATAAATATCACTTACATCTTACAAATAATTGTTATCGCCTTTATTTTAATCCTTGATAAGTCTCGCTAAAATTCAAGATTTTTTTCTAAAAATATCAATTTTAAAATATGCATAGACTTGAAAAAAATTTAATTACCGTTTTAATAAGTGTCCAATGCTTTAGTTCAAATATTTGCTTTTTTATAATTAACTTATTTAAATAGCAACTGTTGTTATTTAAATATTACCGTTTGAAATGAGCTTCGGCTTCTTGCTCGTGCGCAATCCTTACTTTTATTTTACTTTTGTGGGAGAGTGTAGATTTTTCTTTGTTTAGCAGCATATCAATCCCATATACAATTGTGTTCATGAGTAAATTTCTATAGATTATGTAAAGGTGTAGACCAAAAATTCCTTAATTTTTAAAATTATCAATTTATCTTGTTTAGTACATTCAGCCAATGTACTCTGTGGGATGTTTTTGGCCAAAGGTCATATGGGGTGGTGGGGATGAGGGGGCGTTTATTGTATTTCTGCAGATTACCACCTTCCGTTGTACATATCAATTGTTTGAAACCATTTCTTAACCAATTCCTCTGAAATTTTTAACACAGATTCTTAAAGATATATCAAAGAGGGATTTTTTTTTGAAAATTGTTGGCCAAAAACACCCAACAGAGTACATTGACTGAATGTTCCAAACAAGGTAAATTGATAATTTTAAAAATTCAGGAATTTTTGGTGGATACATTAACATATCCTTTAAAAAAATATTTTCATGTGGATTCATATTCAAATGGATTTAATCCCTTAAGCACTAATTTTCATTTGCATTTATACATATGTAATTAATTTAAGTAAATATTTCTACATATCTATATATGTTCTCATCTCAAATAACCTTACTATTTTGTGACTTTGAAAATATCGAAGGAAACTTATAAAAGTACGAGTACATGTTTTTGAGTTATCTTAAGAAAAGTGTGAGGATTTTTTTAAAAGAAAATGTCACTTACCGTTAAGTTTGATGCATGTTTAAATATTTAAAACGACGTTTGCAGACTGTTTAAACTCCTTCAAAAACGTTGAAGTTTCAAATGACATGTACTTCAAGTAGACTAGAGTACCCATCCTTCCTTAATAGACGCTCGGTTTTTTGCCCTGAAAATGGTCAAATAATTAGAGTAAAAATCTGA
>JAQIXN010002688.1:0-10562 GCA_034698145.1 Proisotoma minuta | reverse complement strand
AACATTTTGCGATCTGCTAAAAAAATCTAAAGTGAGAGATTTCAATAAAAAGCTGCAGATTTTTATATGAGTTTTGACTATTATTTTCGTATTTTTGACCGTTTTGCTTTGACCATTTTGACTATTATTCTAATGTTAGCGAATTATACTTTGGATCGTATGCATTGCATTTCACTCAAAGAAACTTGATATTTTAACACCAAACATGAATTGGCTTATTAATTGGTGTAAATAAAATAAATGAATATTTATTGCTCAAAAGTGTTAGTGTTCAGTAAGCTTAAATATATATATACATATACAAACTATTTTTTTGAAATCAAAGAACTTCTTTATAGACTATGTTTTGTGTAAATATTTTATTCGATTTTTTAATTAATCGACCCTGTTTGCTAGTGTCTAACACTTTAACCTTAACACCAGCTTTGGATGTTGCTCTCGAAAGTGCTACGTATAGTTGCCCATGGGTAAAGACTGGGCTTGGCAAAAATACGCCTACTTTGTCTAATGATTGTCCTTGTGATTTTGAAATAGACATTGAGAACGCGACCCGGACAGGGAACTGTTTCCGTTTTAACACAAAAGGCATGTCTTCGTCTTTAGGAGCTAACTGTATTCTCGGTAATAGCACTATTTTCCCAACATGAGTACCGGTTAATATTTCTGCTTCAATTAAATGGGATAGCAGTCTTTTTACAAGTAATCTTGTTCCATTGAACATGCCCTCATTGGGATTCATATTTCGTAGAAGCATTATCACTGCCCCAACTTTTAGCTTTAACTCATGACGTGGATACCCACTCGGTGTTATTGAATGCAGATATTCAGGAGGAAAGTTCTCGTTCTCGTTTGGATCGTCAGTAACTACTGCATCCGCGCTGAGATAAGTCTTTGTTTCGCCAGGTATACGATCAAGAACTTGATCATTTATCCTAAAACAGTCTTCGTTTTTAGGGGATAGGATAACAGCTTTTGATAATATGTTAAGGTCACTGGTTTTTCCAAAAACTTCATCTACAATTGAGTCAGTAACCACAATATCTTTGGGAATTTCAACCACATTTTCTGGTAATCCATCGGAATTCAGTAATTCGCCGTTTCCCATCGAAACTAACCACTTAGCAAAATCTTCCTCACCGGGCTTTAATCTATTGTTAAACTTCAAAGTATACTTTTGAAACCTTCCCCATATAGGGCTGCTTTTCACACATGCTTCGATAATATGAGTCCGTTTTCCTCGTCTAACAATAGGAAGTTGCTGTCTAAAGTCACCGGCTACCACCACAGTGATTCCGCCAAAAGGCAAATTATTGTTTTTGATATCGCGCAGTGATTTATCAACTGCATTAAATGCATGGACTGGCGTCATGCTAATTTCGTCCCATATCAATAATGAGGCTTGTTTAATATATTGACTTTGCTTTGATCTATGATCTAAGTTTGAAGATGAATTTTCCTTTATTGGAACGGGTAGCATAAACCAACCATGAACTGTTTTTGACCCAGTCAACAATGTAGTTGCTATGCCAGTCCATGCCATAGGGATTACTTTTAAAGACTTTCCCAATAGATTCGAAATTAAAGTGTTCAGTAAAAATGATTTTCCGCAACCTCCAACTCCATCAAGAAAAAAGTGCTTTTGACGGTTGGTATTTTCAACTGAAGCTAAAATAGCGTCAAAAGCGGCTTTCTGTTCCGGTGTAAACATGGAATAATTTTTTTCAGCTGTTATTGCCTCGTTAACTGGTTCGTATGTACCAATGATTGTATCAATTGTTATTGCAGGGTCTGGCAGACTAAAACTGCTACATTTTAAACCGTGGAATGATAAGATATTTTGAATTTGAATAAGTGCTAAATTTTCAGCAACAGATTCTTCATTTTCTCGTAGAAAGTCTTCAATCAGTGCTTCCTTATATTCGTCCCACAAGGCCTTGGGATCTTTTGGGGAACAGAAAACGCAGAGAAACGCAAAAAGCTGTCTTAATTGGGATGGCATCTGGAAAGTAACTGCTTCATCTAGTGCGGCTCTTGATTCCTCGTCGTCCTCAAGTAGGCCTGCAGCAGCAGCTGCTTCTCTAAAACTTGCATAGGTCTGATGTCCAATTGTTTTTAAATCTTCAAAGCTAGTTGCTCCCTTTTTATGAAGAAGAAGAAGACGCAAATAATATTTTTCAAGTTCGGTTGGACTCACTGAGTAAAGTCTGCTAATTATTTTGCTTCTTTTTCTTCTAGGTTGCCAAGTGCGATCTTTATAGTTAAACGTGTAATGCTCTGGTATCTCAGTGTAAAGAAGGCTACGCGCCTGTGGATAGTGCTGATTTAGTTCAAACCAAGCTGTTAACATTGTATTTCGAACTGCAGCTTGCGCAAGTGCAGTTTATTCTTCCCCAAGTTGAAAATACACCGATTGGTTTTCAGGCAAATGTACCGGTAGTCGAAATACTGTATGTGATTGACGATGAAGAGGATATTTAAGAATTCTCCACGCGCCTTCTTGAGCAGAAAGATACCTTGCATCCAAAAAGGAGTCAACCTCATTCCACGTCAATGTATCTGCTAATCCCTCTGCAGTTACAAAATGGAGTGTAGCACAATCATGTCCTTTGAATAGATATTTGTACAAATATTTTACACTTCTAACTGTGCAACACATTTCAAGGTTGATATGAGCAGCATATTTTCGGGTGAGAAATGGATTATATGGGACGACCCATGTGTTGTCGACTGTGTGGGTTCCAACTGTAAGGGTTTTTCCGTCATTTCTTCTTCGATATTGGGGAAAACTGTTCTCATTAAATTTAGTTGTTTCACTAAATTCTTTGGGGTAATGTTTTGTACATTTACCTTCTTCCATACAAACACATCGTGGATTGGAATCTCCACATGGCCCATGAATCATGCACGACTTGACAGTTTCGAACAAATGTGGATCTGTTTCCTGGTCAGGAATTTCAGCCGAGATAAATTTATCGATATCTTCTGGACTTCGCGGCATACAGCTTTCTTCCAGAATCAGCAGCATGTGGCAATGTGGCAAGCCCCGTTTCTGAAATTCTATGACATGCACATATGCCTCAACTTTGCCAAGTACATCACGTACAAGAATGTCATGGAGAAGGGCCTGTAACTTGATATAGAAAACACGTGCTACAACATCGGGTCGATCACTTGGCTGCTGCCAAGGTTGTATAGTTTCTGAAATCTCCCGCCATTTTGGATTGCAAGTAAAAGTCAGAAAAAATGTGGGTTTACGAAACTTTCTGACAATGGCCATTGCATCTTGATAATTTTGATGCATGGCCCTTGGGCCACCAATAAAGCTGGAAGGAAGGATAACCATTTTACCAGGCTTTACTCCTTGTAATTCAGCTTTGTGTGCAACATAATCCATTAAGCCTTTGTAGTAAGCTACCCTCAATCCTTCTTGATTTTTTCTAATATAATCTAGTCGGCTTGATTCAACCTTTACATAAGAATCCACGATGTACTGTTGGGTAAGTTTTCCACAAGAAAGGACAGGATTGAATGTATTGGGACGGTTGGCAAGTTTTCCAGCGTAATAATCACAAAGGCTTATCTTATCACCAATTGTTGATACCGTTTCAGTATTCCAACCCGGCTCTCCGGTTGGATAAATTATTGGATAACTCATTGGATCGCAATAACTGCACAGATATGAAATGTTCTTTAGGGTTGTACCTCGAGGATGAACACACAGATCATGTTCTAAAGGTGGTCTTCCATCGATTGATGTAAAAACCATGGCAACTTCATTGACAGTTGGAAAGTTAAAACGTCTTTGGTCTTTACTTGGATCTCGGTAAAATTGCATTCCTATTTCTGGGACTACTGCACCAGTGGCCTTAGCTTTTGCCTCTTCTTCAGATACAACTTCGTGCATCATTTTAAAGGCATGAGCGAATGGATTAATTGATCTTAGCAATTTATCAATTTCTTGCAATAATTCTTTGTTACAGCCTCTGTTGTCAGAATGGTTTATTCGCTCAGCCAACGCTTGTGCTGTATCTATGATGTACAGTTGCCCAAAAACCGGTCTCTTGGTTTGTTCTGGATATAGTGATCCTGTCCAATGATAGATTTGACCGTGTATACGAAAACAGAAAGGGCCACGCCCGCCTGGAATATCGAAATTAGCTCCCATCGAGGCAAATGCAAAAGCACTGTTAAAAGATCTAATGTTTTCTTTAAAGTTTTTGCTCAAAGGATGCTCATCCGTTAACAATTTTTGAAGGAGCACGGGGTAATTGAAATTATGGTCTAATAAAGCTTTCCCTTTCTTGCAAATACACTTTTCACTCTGAAACCAAATCGATCCACAAAAACTACAAGGTATATTTGCAACCCCAGAAAAGTCGACTTCATACTTTTGCCTTTTCTCACCTCGGCTAAAGCGGGAATAATTAATCTGATGTAGACGTCGTCTTGATTCCGCTTCCGTTTCAACTAATCTTTGTTGAGCGTGAAATATAGCGGAATAAGAACGCTTGGTTTGAATATCATTACAATTTGAATTGCTTTTCCTTTTTCGTGTTGACACTTCTGGATGAGTAGTTTTTGCAATTAATGAATTAGCTTGGCTTATCTCTGGTTCACGAATTTCTCTCAGATTTTGTTTTTGTCGTACCATTTTTAAGGATCTGCAAAAATACAAACCGCACTTGTTATCTACGAATACACATATCAATTTTCAAGACAGAAACATTTGAGAGTTCTACGCATAGAACTCCCAAATGTAACAGTAAAAGAATTAGATGGAGAGAGTTCAGCCACCCATTCAAAAGATTGGGGCCCAGGGCACACGGCGTGGACGTATCTCTCCGGGTGCCCCATATATTTTTTAAATCAAGCTTTATTCGAAAAATTTTATGAGTAAACAAAAGAACAGACTTAAATTTAACATAATGAAACTGTGATTAATTCAGTTCGTGGTTCATGTTATTTTCTTCTTTTGCCTTGGCTTCTGAAGTGTGTTTTTGGACTAAGGATGCAAAAGATCGTGCTGCTTCTTCTTGAAGTTTTTGCTCTTTCTTTTTAAGAGCTTCCAGCTGCAACATCCACTCTTGACCAAAAGCCGTAATTTTTCTGCAAATTGGGCAGTATATCCAGTCAACTGTAATTTTATAACATACAATTTAAATTATGAAATTGACAAATTAAAACATACATTTGTAAACTCCGATTTCACAACGATCACACCATTGAAAGCCTTCTTCCAGCCACGGTTGGTGATGCGGAAGTTTTTTCAAGCATGATTTATAAGGACAATAATCTACAAATATGAAAGAAACCATTTTTTGCTTAGAATCGTAATGAATGAAATGTTTTACCATGAGAAGAATAATTCCTGATTGCTTTTCCGCAAAACGGGCAAAACCGCCCAGACTTGCCTCTCACCCAAGGTATCTTATAGGTATATCTTTCACCTTGAATGGCATTGTTTTCTTGTTTAACAATTATTTTAGATGAGCCTTCAACTGCATCTACATTTGAACTCGCTTGATTTTCTATTTTTGAAAGTTGAGCCAATTCATCATCATTGAAAGTGAAATCATCTTCCAATGGATCGTGTTCATCAGAAATAGTTGTATCACTTCCACCATCGTGTAATTCTTCCTTGCTCCTCTTTATCTCGGGTTCAGTACCTTCAACATATGCCAGTTCTGATTCAACTAATTTGTTTTTATTAGCCATTTCATTTGCCTGAAACCAACAGAGCAAATTTATTTCAAGTGGTCATAAAACATAATGTTATTGTTTTTTGATTCTTTGCTGTGATTAAAAAAACCACAGTAATATTTGAGAGGCGTCAGCCATCCACACCAATAGTGTGGAGCCCAGGATACACGACGTGGACGTCCCTCTCTTGGTATCCCATTTGTTTTTTTTTTGTTTTTTTTATATAAATTATAAGTTTACATCAAGATTAATATAATAATAAGCTAACATTAATTTGTGAAACAATAAGAAACATTAAGAAATGGAAAATCAATGAAATATAATGATAAACTTTATACAAATTTTTTGTTTAAGCCCCACTCAATGCCGGGGTCATAGCCCAACCATCCCTTAAGTTGGGGCAAATGGATTTTAAGTCCGAAAACCATTCATCTGAGACTCTTTCCTCAATTCGAACATAATGAACGGAACAGAAACCAACAGGGGTCTCGATCAACCTCCCTTTGCAGACTTTTGGTGGCAATCTGTAGCCATAAAATTCATCCAGATTTGGGCAAAAGAGAGTGAGGATTTTAAGCAGATTCTTTTTTGAAATATATTTATTATCTAAAATATTAATCGATTTACAACCGAAATTTAGTTATATAGCGATTAATTTGACATACCATCGGGGAGGTTGAGAGTCAGAACAGTAATATTTTCCCCGTAGTCTTTAAAAAATTCCCAAACGATTGGGCGTCGAAAAGAAATTTCTACAAACAAGAAGTTGCAGAATAATATTGGACGCTTTGCATTTTTAATATAATCCATGAATTTAAAAAGATTTGTATCATGTTCCATATCTGAAAGTTATTTGATTTTAAAATTAAACAAAATTTCTTGTTGATTCAAATACGTTAATTAAAAGTTAATTAATACGTTAATTAATGAAAGTTAATTCAAATTCAAATACGTACCCTTTCCGTGAAAGTCTACGTATTCTTTTATTTCTATTTCGTCAAGCCTTTTAGTGAGGGCAATACGCCCAGCCCTACCCCATTCTTTGCATACAAAACGGGCACTCAGCAGATCGTCCAAATCAAAATTTTGGAATAATATGCTTGAAATCTGTCAATTTACAAATTAATATTGAAAAACCAAAGTTTATGAAAAGTCTTACTTCCGGCAAAAGCAATGGGTTTGGTATGTGGCCAAAAATTCCAAACTCTTGATCGTTTTCAAAATTAATCTCGGTCATTGTTTCCTACAAAAATTGAAATAAATCATGTATAATTTTCTGAACAAAGTCTACAGATTTAATTTAAATATAATAAATTCAAGACAATATATATTCGATACTTTTTTTAAAAAAAAGTGCCGGGGATCGCCTTAAAAAAGTAACCTCTTGTGATCCCAATAGAGAGGTGTCAGTCATCCACACTTATCAGTGTGGAGTCCAGGATACACGACGTGGACGTCCCTCTCAGAGTATCCCACTTGCCTCGCTCGCCGTATTTAGTATCAAAAATTAGTTGAATTCTGCAAGGCTCAATCACTTTAAAAATTCCTCGGGTTTGAACCCGTAGACTTTAAACAGTGAGTAAATTGGCCTGCCCAGCAACTTATTTACTCAAAAATCTTTCGGTGGGTCTTGAACCCAAACATTACAACTTTCAAATCAACTTTAATCGCAACTCGTCTCGAAGTCAAGTTATCCCTGATCTTTTATCCAATTGGGGGTGGCTCAATCACTTACTCACAACATTCTTGAGGTTTTCAACCGGAGACTTTAAGCAGTAAGCAATAGGCCAACCCTAAGCGCGCATATGCTCAACTATTGTTCAATTGTATCTCCGCCCCTACTTTGCCACAATGATCCATAACATATCATTGTAAAATATTACCCTTCGGTCTTTGGCTCGCTGCATATATTCAAACGCTTTATTTTTCTTGCCCTCACCGATTTTAAAACTGCGAATTTTACCAGTAAACATAATAAAATGCTAGCAAAAATTTTTAAAGCGTCTTTTCAGATTTCAGGAAACTCTGGTTAAATTCCCCCATGTTTTCTATAGGACATTAAAGTATAGGATCCTTGAATTTTAATGGACCTAGGAAATATTAGGCCATTATTGTTATAAAGCTGTCTCAGTATTCCCCAAAATTTTACATGCACTTTTATATATGTACTTTTATTCTTTGATTAATATTAATAAAGAATAAAAACGGGGTCAAAATTCCCGTGTAACAGCATAGCAACTCATACGCTAATTTGCAAATTCCCTATTCCCTCCATGTTATTTTTTGACCGTTATTTTCTTCGGGGTCGTTTTCATTGCCTCAATTGAAATTTAACATAGCTTTTATAATGTAACCTTACATCAGGGTAATCTTCCCTCCAAATATAATTACAATAGTTACTATAATACGGGGGAATATGAGACTGTCACCATAGGCAATTTAACATATGGTTTTTTTCATATAGAAATTCTCAAGGGAAAAAGGTCTCAGAGTACCCATAATGGAAAAAAACTTACCCCCTAGGGGTAAGTTTGGGCGGGGAGTCCAAATCCGTGGGCAAAATTAAGGTAGCGCACGCTCATTCGGCGCTAATGCACGCTCGGCGCTTACCCGGGTAAATTAGAGTACGATATATTTAAGTAGTAGCAATGAGTATATTTGAAATTTAATAAGGCAGGATAGCTTAGCGGCTAACGTTGTATGTTTATATTATTTTGTAACCGAGTTCGAATCCCACTGTTGCCATTTTTTTTTTGTTTCTTATTGTTCGACTGTAGCGACCCATAGGGAGTTAATTATATCTCAATTTGCCCCTTTTTAGCTTTACTGTCTCATACTACCCCAAGTACCAAAAAAAATCTTTTTTGATTTCAAAAAAATATTTATATGGCTGTTTGTAGTAGCATGGGTATCTTGAGATAGAACACATGGTCATGGGGAGTGTACACAAATTGCATCATAATTAAAATTCAAGCTTGCTAAACTGAGGAGTAAATAATATATCACAGAATAGCTGCTCGCCCTTTGGAGCGTCCAGGCAATATTAAATGTTGAAAGTAAAGACTTTATTATAGGGAGAGTAAATACACAACCACCTAATATATGCACAGGCAAGCGGGAATTCCACAATGCCAACTTCGCCTTTAATAATAAGAGATTACTGAAAATGTAAAAAAAAAATATTTAACTTTACAAATTTATAAATAAATTGAACAAAAAATATAATTCCAAGAATTAAAGTTTCTAAATTATTAAAAGATAAAAATACTTTATTCCAATATACTTACTCTGTTTTCAAGATTATCGATATTTTCAAAACATTATTTGTCAACATGTTTGAAGCAAAAAGGTAATTAGTAAGTTCCAGCTTTTGAAAAGCTGGCTAAGGATTTTTTCAAAAAATGTTGTATTTTATTTTCTCATGATCTATTTAAAAAGTTTATGCAAATCCTCAATGATTTAGTTCTTTATACGATTTTCGTGACGCTTTGAATTCCACTCAAGATCAAAATAAAATCTAAAACTTAAATTTTTAGATTCGCATTCCATTATAATGCTTAACCTAAACCTTTAAAAATCGGTTTATAGTATATAAAAATTTTATTTTTGAAATAAGTTAGTCTGGATACAATTGTAAATTAATTTTGGTCTTAGATTTTATGCTAAACACATTTTATGCTTGTCTCAGTTTATTTACAGTTATGACTTTCGAAATAATTAAGCCAAGCAACATTTGTAATTTTTTTTTTGAAAACACTTTCATAATTTAATTTTTTTATTTACCCAGAATTTGTGATACGGTAAGATTATTTTTCTTAGTGCCTAAAATTCAGGCTGCTCTTTAGATAAGAGTATTTGTCTTCTGTGTTGTGAAACTCTTTGAAATTGCCTTTCAATTTGAGTTCGGCATCAATATGAGTAGCACTCAACTCAAGAAGGCTCATAGAAGGTTTTTGAGTTCGTGTATTGGCTCTTTGAATTTCTTTTACAAATTGATTTTTTTTTTTTTTTTTTTTAATTTTATTTCAAACTAACAAGTTTTTGGCTAAATTAGAAATTATTGCTGTATTTCCATCGATGAGAGCAACTTTTAATTGATAGGATTTGGCGCATTTTACATGACGTGGAAATTGTGACGTGAATGATTTCTCCAATTATGTTTATTTGGCATATTGCATTTCTAAAATTATGTTGTTGCTAGGTTCACTTCATCCAAGATTTTCACTCTTGAATTATATCAAAACAATTTTTGCTGATTTTTAGCCTGAATTTTGAAATACTGTCTATATAATAAAATTTAATTCAGCCTTTTAGTTAATTAAGATCAAATTGTAGTATACTTATATATTAACTGTAGCTTAGTAAATTATTCTGATTAATTTTCAAAAAGTTAAACAAAAAGGCGAATAAATTATAATCTACAACTTTTGATTGAGGCATCCTAAAAATTATTTTTAACATAATAAATATTAATATTAAAAAAACCTTAGTTTTTTTTATTTCTAACTTTCAAAGAAATTGAACATCTACATACACTTGATTTGTTTGAAAACTCTTACCTAAATCAAATTTTTGGCCCAGATTTTGTAATTCTGTCACCATTATATATTTATAATTACATGCTATTAAATGGATTATATTGGGGGGACTATTTGAGCCCGGATCACAGTCGTGACCCTTGGGTCGGAATTTTTGGACCCCCCTTATAAATTCTATAAGACCCATCACTGATAAGCCAAAAAAATATAATTTTCGAAAGTTGAGGTTTTTGTGGGCGTGGGAAAAGGGTGTGGTTTTACAAAAACATGATTTTTGTGCCAAATTGGGACACATTTCATTTGGACAATAGTGGACCTACAAAG
>JAQIXN010002687.1:0-10562 GCA_034698145.1 Proisotoma minuta | reverse complement strand
ACCGATTTTGCTCATCTTCGAACTCATCCAAGCTATTGAGTAGTAGGACACGTGTGCAAAATTTGGAGACGATCGGTGAAGCCGTTTGGGCCCTATCGTGTCACAGACAGACGGACAGACGGACGGACAGACACCGTGGTTACATAAGCCCTGGGTCGGGCTAAAAACTAATCATGAGCTGCATTTACTAATTGGAGGATTATAAACTTTGTTTGAAAGCGAATTAATTTCCATTTTTGTGAAATTTAATTTAGGATGCAGAAACTGGTTTAAAGTATGACATCCTTATAGGCTAAAACGGAGGCTAAAACATGGTCTGAACTTCAGACTCTAAAGTAAAGAGAGTTAATGTATTTTACCGGCGTCCACTTGTCTGTGTGCTTATGATTTGCTTTTGGCTTGGTTTAGTTTTGGTTTCCCAACTAAGAAATCAAGAGTTAACTGTCTTGACACACAAACATAATATTAGCTGACGAGTTCAGACTTCAATGCATTTACTGTCATTTTAACAATTAATTAACATAACGCATGGCCAACTTATTGTCACCCATCACTGTATAGAAAAATGCAACACAAATAAACAATTGTGACAAAAATTGCTTATTTTTAAAGAAAGTTCATAGGAATTAACAATCGAAAGGTTGAATACATATTAGTTACATACAATGATTTAAAAAATAATAAAATAAAGATGCTTTAAATATATTACCAATTAGAAATGTATATATAAATATACATGTGCATACTTATGTACTTATGGCTTGTCAGTGACTGTCAAGCTTTACAGACCACAATTAATTTTTATGGAGCACGCATTTTTTTAATTTTAATTATTCTACTTTCCTGTAAACCCTACATGGAGGAGTATGAGAGGAAAATTGCATTGTGATGTAAATGAAGGATAATTAAGCCTTCTTTTATTAACCCAACTTACTTTGCAATTAGGTCAAAATTTTCAATATTAGAAAAATACATAAATATACTCCCAATGTTAATCATGTTTCACTGACATTGATGCAACGTGGTTTGCATGCTGATACTTTTTCCGTGAACAGTGTAATATCTAGCAAGTTTGAGGGTTAGTTGCACGAAGTGTCAATGAATTGCATGAAACAACATTTACTTTTTTATTACAATTCATATAAAACCCATTTACAGAGATGAATATATTTTTTCAGGCATACTGGAGTGTATCCCGGGACGAAATTCCGTGGACAAGTCCAACTGGAGAGGGACTTCGACCGACAGAAATTATTCGAAAACAGCGTCCAACTGGACACCCAGGGATTTCTTCCGGTAAGTTTGTATTTATTTATTTTTCAACTTTCTCCTACTCGTTATTGTTCTGCATATTAAAAAATAGAGTATGAATGAGCTGCATAGATTATGAAGAATATAAGTTGTCGTATTTTTTGTGTGATAATTGACAAACCTGTTTACAAATAATAAGAAAATACAGAGATGGAGATAATTGGTATCCCACTAACTTATCTTTTCAGTTCTATTGAGTGTTTGTGAAGCATGAAATGAAACAGCATTTTGTGGTTTCATTTGTCCCCTCTTCCTGTTATCTCACTTGAACCTTTCAATTTTTCTTTTACCTCTATTTATCCCTTAAAGGAGATAACTGTATTTACTTTTTTATTTGCACTGGGAAATGAGATGCATCAATAAATAGAACTTTTCCGGTTTATGCTTTGTTTGTTTAATATAAAAATAGAACTATTCCAAACTCGGGACTGGGGTTAATTTAATTGAAACCCATAATACGCATCATACGTATTTCTGACTGGGTAAACAATATTTATTACAAATTCAGGGTCAATTGTTTAACAGGCATATCAATCATTTTCCGGTATGTTCCATTTTCAAGAAGAGGCAAACTATACTTATATATATGTAGTGTTTGCGTTTGAAACTAACGAGAAGTTGCACTTGAGGTGTATCCCGCATATTGTTCCTTTGAATTTAAAATAGAGGTCTTTCGGTTGAAATAATTGGAACAAATGTAGATGAGAAGATCTCCTACTGAGCTTTGAAGTTGATAGATGACCCTCTCAATAATAAAATACAAAGCAGTATGGCTTGTGCTAAAATTATTGTGAATATTGATTAAAAACAACAAACTTTTTACAGGTAGATCCTTATATATCGATAGAAAATGGGTTTTCTTTTCCTCGTTGATTCTTGCCTTGTTACTTTTCAATGACAACAAAATGCTAGCACGAACTGCTTATTTGTCAAAGAAAATGTGTCACTTTTCCTTATGAACAAGAACATTTTTTCTTGTACCTTGTATTTATTAGGTTTTGATGGATTTTAATGGATTTAAAACAAAAAAACATTAGCTGCTCAATAACAAAAATTGAAGCGAGATCAAGATGAATGAAAATACAATGTTCTTTTATCAATAATTTATAAATGGGAACAGGAACTAGGCAGTTGGCATTTTGTTATTTTCTTTATTTTTATCTTACATTAAAGATTGCAACAATTTAGAAACTTGTAAATAAAATTCATGTGAGATTGGATTAAGATAAAAAGAATTCAATATATAACACATTTTCCGTTTAACCATCATTTCAAGTTGAAATTTTCAACTATAGTAATAATTGTCTCCTAACTTTTGAGTCAACAAATTACATAAATCAGCGATAAAGTGCAAGTCAAATGGGTTATAAAACTTTGGCAGAGTCAGGGAATTCAATTGAGACAAGTGCATTTGGCTGTCAGAGAGGAAGGAATCCTTAATGTCAAATTGAATTGGAGGAAATTGGGTGGGAGGCGAATAGTTAAGAAAATTCATCATGTCACCGTTTTCTAATGGTTCAGCACCAGGGATTCTTTCCGGTTGCCACAAACCAAATGTTGACGTAAATTTTGAGGAGATTCAGCACAAAAGCTTTATAATTACTTTTATTTGGCTACATACTATTTTGAGGTTGCATCTGAGAGACTAAGAATTTAGATTCGGCCTTTCTGGTATCAACTCAACGTTACATACAATGTTAACGGGAGTCTAAATCGCAATGCTCTTTATTATGCAAGAGAATATGGTGAATCGTATTTAAGAGCTGTATTCGAAATATGAACAATGACCTTTGCACACTTGGGTAATTATTTAAAATACAGAATGACAAATCCTTTAGTGTTGCTTTTGATGCATTTAAATGTACAATACAATCTACCGTAATTTGTTATTTTGCTAATTCTCGTCGTGTAATCAATTTGCTAAATGATGTTTGGATTGGGGAATGAGGGGAGAACTTTCAGCCCTATTTAGAGTTGGCATGTTCAAGGAAATTGATTCAAAATTATCTCAGGCAAATCTCAAGCACGATATTTTCTCAACAGTGTTGATCTGTCGCCAGTTCATTATATTCTACATTTTTTAAAGCTATTTTTATACTAAATTAATATGGAGCATTCTCAAAATAATTTTAACTATAAAGGAATTTTGTGTAGTGTAAGTGCATTAAAAATTGGACATCCATCAAAGCGTACAGTTCGGAAAATTAAAAAGAAGAAAAAATGTTTACAAAGTAAGTAGTATAAATTATTGTATATACCTTTTTTGCAGTTTTTTTCTACAGTTTAAAAACCATATACACATGCAAATAATGTGCATTTAGGTAATAAAACATGTGCACTTTCTTGTCTAATAAGGAACATTTTATCCATATTTTTATTATTTTATTGAATTGAAACAAGTTTTTAATAAGGTAGTGAAAGCACGACTGCCAATGGGTGATTGAAAATGCGATAAAAAAGGCACGAATCAGTAATTTATTATGACTTATGATTCCAACTAGTTCATGTCATGGATTTTGTGTGGTATCAACTCATCATATCACGAAGTGGTGAAAATGTTTCACTTGGACAACCTGGTAATTTCCTTTTCTGTTCTGACAGCGTAGTAATTTACGATGTATGTAGATTATACGTGCAGTAGAATGATCTAAATTCAGTCATGAATGAGATGATGCAGGACACATATTTGAAAAGCCAGTCCAATTAATTACTCAGATTAAAATTCCATTAGTCAGATTAATTCAACCCTTCATTAAAATTTTTCCCTGGAATGAATACCAAGGTACATAATCTGATAACTCAGAACCAATTTCCTTTTCGGATTTATTTCTCACGTTGCCTCATGGCGTTTCTCAACTTGTATTGAGCTTTCTCCTGCAAAAGTTTGTCGTGAAAGGAATTTATTCAACAGCGGTTATGCAAAAGCATAAATAAAACGTTGAATGGTGCTTATTATTGAAGGAGACCTTTTGATTACTTTTGATTAAATTTACAGCCCACGTCTGTGAAATTCCTCAACACTCTCCTTGCCGTCAACATTCACACCTCCAGTACAATTTACCACCTCAAATACCTAATGGACTTCAAAGCCCTACATCCAAAGGCTTATTGGGAATTCATCAAAATCAGAAAAGCAAATACGGTAATCAAATGATCTAATTTTACATTGAATTTCATATGCAATTAGTAAAAGGTGGTTGCTGTTCAAAGAACCTGTCATTTAGAAAACAACTGTCAAGCTTTAAAATTTACCAAAATCAACAACTGTAAAAGAAATCTTGAGACAGTAAAGATTCATGAGGGCATCAAGAAATATAG
Organism: Proisotoma minuta; assembly: GCA_034698145.1. Classification (NCBI taxonomy): domain Eukaryota; kingdom Metazoa; phylum Arthropoda; class Collembola; order Entomobryomorpha; family Isotomidae; genus Proisotoma; species Proisotoma minuta. Next base: position 5,933 of record JAQIXN010002687.1, on the reverse strand, counting down.
TAAATGTCACATTTGATATAACCTTTTTAACCAAAAGCCATACTAGGTCTGACGGGTAAATTGAGAATATACATTTCCATATTTTGTCAACAAGAGCAGAGTATGTATTTTACATAATAATAAACGCTAATAGGATCGCACAGTTTGACAGTGAGCAAGTGACGTAATGTGATATATGTGTTTTACATTTACAGATTACATCAAAACAGGAGGAGAGAAAATTTACCCTTTGCAACTTCAGCGACTTAGGAATTTGAAAAAGGTTTGTACTATTTTCATCCTTTCACAACTTTCTCCGGTTACATATAACATACACTCCATTCTCTCTCGTCTCTCGCATATGCCAAGTTTTGGCTTTTAATAAATATATAGAAGTATGAGCAAATAAGAGTAAATGCAACTAACTAACTAATGTAAATTAATTATAAAACGGCTTTAAAATTTAAAGATCGACCCAAATATCTTGTCTATGCGCTACATTTAAGTTTCATCTTTAATATAGACATAACTGTTCTATAATAAGAAATTTTGTGAAAACTTGAAGCGTTTAAAAGGATTCTTTGAATGGACCTAATTTGGCGAAAAATTACTAAAATAGACTTTGTTGGAACTGATTACTTGTGTATACTTTTGAAAATGAGCCATTCACTAGGAGTCTGCCAAAAATTGACTGCTTTTGTTTGTCTTGAAAAGCGAGTTAGTTCCATTGTACACTTTTTCACTTTCTCCATAAACTTTCTCTCTTCTTATCTTTTAGTTTCCTCTTAAAATGTATCTAAAACTTAATGCTTATATATATATATATATATATATATATACATTATGGTAGATTAAAAGGTCAAAACAATATATAGTCATGTTTTGAATGCGTCTCAAATCTAATTTTGTGGTCAGAATTCTCATTTGTTGGAATTTGTGAACCGAATCTGTCTTTGCTTTGTTAAAAGCTGGTTTCGGTAGAGAATAAACTGTTTAACACAATTTAGCCAATAATGTCATACTTTCTTCTCAGTTTTATACTTATATGAATATCTATAAACACAGCGATTTGCAGTCAGCAAATGGTAACTGAAAACTGAAGGAATATAATTGCAGCTCCAACTAAAAATTATTATAATTATATTCGATACTCTAAAATAAAATGAGCGGTCTTATCTACCGCTAGAATTAAAAATTATGAATTGTTTCTATACCTAATAAAACGTTGTAAACGTTGGGACTAGCTCGCCAGACAATATGGATAAAACACAACCGTATGTCTCGGCCATTTTGCCCCGGACCATTTTGCGTCGGCATTTTGCCCCGCTTTGATCCTATATGGGGTAAAATGGTCCGTGACAGACAGACAGACAGATATGACCAGAGCAATAGCTCCCCAGGTATGGCGAGCTAATAAGGTGCAACTTTCTCTGCTTCAAAAGCCATCGGGCGAAAGTTTTAGAGAAGGGAAATTGCACATATTTCACATGAACAGAATTTTTGCCATATTGGGTTGGAAACACCTGCCAAGAAAAATGTCACATGGGAGTAGAAATGGCATAGTCAATATCTGTTTAGTATTCCAACTGCAGCGTGGATGTACTGCTTCAAAATGTTGAAATCTACATTCCATACTCAGTGACAATTACTCAACTCTCTCTCCCTACTTTGTCCATCTCAATAAAACTAGACTTGCTTTCACCAATGAAAAGAACAATGATAGTAAACTTTAAGTCTTTAATGGTGTCTACTTGTGATATTTTTTTATTATATTTGAACTGACGATGAAGAGTTTTCATATATTTCATAATAAAAGTTATGAGCTGATTATTTTGAAAGGGCTTATTTTTGTATAGTCAAATAGACTCTTGGTATTCTTTTTACAAATTGTACATCATACATAGGACCAAATGCTCCAAAAAAAGTGTCAAATGAATATTCCAAGACATTTGTTTGGATTAACATGGATTTTCAAAAATGACAGAAAATTGAGAATAGAATATTGGTATTGTAAGTTTGCAAAGCTGCTTTAGATGACTTTACATGCCAAAGTGACAAATAGACTCAAGGCAGGAAAGTTTGTCATGAGAATGGATACAGGAAATATTCCAACTGCTGTAAAATGGTTTTGTAGTTATACAAGAACTAGGGATGAAGTGGGCTAAACAAGGTGGCATTCAGGTCACGTGTAAGTAAAATATCCCTGAAACTCTTTTCTGTATCGCTGTAAGAACGTATAGTTTTAGATGTAATGATATATTGGATTGGTTTTCCTAGCATCTCCTTTGTTAGATGAAATTCCTTTTCTACTCTTATTTCGCTAAAAAATACAGGAGATTGTATCAGTCTGTAAACTAAAGATCAGTGTTGAGATTTTGGAAATGGAGAAAGTGGATTTAGACTTAACAATATCTTGTTTGATGAAGTGAAGATTTGAAGTAAGCCTGTTCACAAAATGACATGTATATCGATCTTTATACACGCTCTAGGTAAACTTTTCAAATATCCATACATAACGTACAAAAACTACTTAGTCCAACTGAATAACTTAGCCTTGTTTTTCAATTTAGCCTTTTTGCAATAAATAATTAAACATTTTAAAAATCTTTCTAAAATGTCAAAATTGACCATGTACAAAAATTTAAACAATAAAAGTAAAGTTTACTTTATGAAAGCTAAAAAGTTTTACCCAGTTTTTAATTTTGGAGAAAGTCATTCATCATAAACTTTATTTGAATTGGCTCCTAAACTTTTGATTAGGACTAGAATAAATCGTAAAAATTATAAGGTAAGGAGAAAAAGAATGTTTGGATCTTTGAAGGCATTAAGTAAAATTAGAATTGATGATCCGAATAAAAAAAATGTAGCCAATATTGGATGGTTTTAGAAAGTTAGTTTGAAAGTAAACCTGGATGCGTATACTTTTGCGGTGTTTGTTTAGCTTCTTCTTGTTTATTCAAGTGCATGAAAACCAAATAATCTCATTTCCTCCAACTTCTTTCGTGGGGAAAAGTTGGTGAAATTTAGAGCGTCGGAATTTCTTATTATCGTTTTTATATCCGATCATTTCTTTTTTAGTAGTTTTCTTTCAAGTTGATTTAATGAGGCGACAGAAGGCGTAAGAGATTTTCTTTTCTAAAGGAATGCCAAAAATCATCAGAATTCCAGGCCATTGTAAGGACACGCTTCTCTACTCTTCCCCCAAAAATATGTATTAATTAAAATTTTCATTACATTCTTTCACTCTGGTTAGAGAACGTATACAGAACTAACAATATGGCTCAAACTAAATGAATCAGATTCGCATTAATAGTGGAGATGAGTTGGAATTAATTTCGAGTGTGGCAGCTGCTTTCCAGAGTTGCAATTGTTTGAAAGGCTCTTTTGCTTTGATTTAATTTCCTTCCTTCCACCCAGATAAAAACAATCCTTGCATTGTTACCACTCTAAAGAACCTACAAAAATGCGTTTTTATCTACTTGGTCACAAAAAGCGACTTGGATTTTGCAACAAATTAAATTTCATAAATGGCAAAATAGTCGTCTTACTTAAATTATATGAGAAGGAAGACATTCACTAGCATTTACATACCTTTGGTTCATTTTCATTTTATTCATGAGTATAAGATTTAAGAGAACTCTTAAATCTTGCGAAATATAGGTAGGATCTATTATATTGAGTTTTGAGACATGATATGACCGGACAAAGTATTTGAAGTTTCTTCCTCTAATACCCACAAATTAGACAAAACTTGTACAATTTAATATTTTGGCCCAATTAGACAAGTTGGCTGCCAAATAAAGTAATATTTTGGTTTGTAAAGATGTCCCAGTGAAAATTTTAATTAAGTACGTTCAATTTTAACTTTCACTGTGCAGCCTATTGTGTTCTCTAGTCTAGAGATACTTATTTATCACCAGAAATGCGAAGAGCATTTTTTTCAATTCATGATCTCGTGAAATCTCCAAACCCTTTTCTCTTCATCCCCTTACTCAATCTCCGTCATCCAATTTTGTCTGCACATCATTACAAAAAAATACGTACTTGAACTATGTTGTCCTTACTTTTTGAGCCAGTGAGATGAATTTTCTCCTTTTTCTGAAGATGAATATGATAACTGCTCTTTTCCCTTACCAACTAAATCCTACCTTATGTCGTATTGAAACCACCAGGCTTCATGCATATTCAGCAGTTTAGCTAAAGAACTGCACCTCCGGGTGAAATACATATAACTTTTATTTTGAATGTGGGAAGCAAAGTGTTGTTCCTTCTTTTTGGGGTTTAAAAGTTTTATCTGATTGTGGACATTTATCAACTTTTTCTAATAACTAGGGGTTGGTGAAAAATTTTCCATTTTCATTGAAAAATATTTCTTTGCAGATGCTTGTGATTACCAAGATAAAATGAGGGTTATACTGTCTTTTTTTTTTTGCTCATTCATGAATCTGCTTTCTTTTTATTTGTTATACAGATATAGCCGTTGAATAAAGTATTATGACATTGTTCTGGTGATAAAATTAGCTTTGACAATCGATAAATTGTGTCGTGCAGTCTGATATAATCTTCGTAATCTAATTTGAGTAAATATGGTAGTTTTATGGCTAAAAGAAGCACATTTTTTGCAACAAAAATGGGCTTTCTTGGGTCACTCCGGGAACTGAATATTATTAAATGTTATGCATGGATGGAGGGATGTGGACATTTGGGAGATAAAACATAAGAAGGGAGCAAAAGACGAGGGACTAAATGGGATATCTCACCGGCATAACCACTGCTCTTCTGGGCTGCGCTTATACAATTTTCACTCCAAGCTTTCTCCACACGGGACTCGGTAGGAGAAGTTGGCTCTTGGCACAAACCAGAGCCTCAACAAACTGGGTCCTCTCAAGCACTTTGGACAGTCCACTTATCTTTGGGCTGTGATTGTGAGAGAACTCACATTGCTTATATTTAGCCTCACCGTCAATTTATCTCAGGTGAAAGAAGCACAAACAATGAAATAGTGCAGTGGAGAGCAAACAGATTGGGACCTTTCAAGAAGATTTTTTGTTGAGTTGACAAATGGAAAGTTATGTTTTGAGTCAAACTAAAGATTAAGTGAAGAGATATTCAAGAGAGGTTAAAGTGGGTGAAAAGTGATTGCAGGCATTTCCAGAGTTTGTTAGTTGTGATATGGTGAAAACATATTGAATCTCCAGAAACCGGATATTTATTCCACAGACATTGGGTGAATGTGAAAGAGAAGCTGTGAATCAAGTAAAAGACACATTGGGGCTAACCAAGATTGGCTTGTCCACAACTTTATTCTCAGACAGCTTCAAAGTTTTATCTACCACAGTATAAAGGCTATTTTGTTTGTGCAAAAAAAAACGCATGCGAAATTCATTAAGATAGAAATGTTTCCCAATTTGAAAACCCTAATCTAAATAATAAAATTAATTTACCTGTTCATGGTGCCAATCTAAAATATTTGATCGAACAAATGTGATAGAGGATTGCTTTGTAAGTATTTCATTACAATCAAAAAGTTGAAATCAACAATATATACATATTTGCTTAGTTAACACAGTATTTAGATCACAATTTTCAGCTTTCTCTTGAACAAAGGTGTGAAATTGAAAACAAGGAATTAAAACAGGAAAGTGACAATTTTGGGTAAGTTGAAGTTACAAGGTGGTGATATTAATGACAGCTTTCAACCTCAATCCCTAAACTGTCCAACTTTCACCAACACCAACCAAATACTTTAAATAATCCGTGACAAGTCAGAGACCTTAACTTTAACGGTTGCAATAATTAGTCTTTCACTTATTTGTGGCATTGACCTCTTGAAGTGTAAAGAGTAAAGCTTGCTCCATACTTCATGTCATCGTCATGTCATGCTCACAATTTGATTTTTTGATTGGCTGTTTGAATTTGTCTCCATATCAATTAAAAATTTCAACCAATCAAAA
>JAQIXN010002686.1:0-10562 GCA_034698145.1 Proisotoma minuta | reverse complement strand
TCCTACTATTAAAGAAAGGTCGACAAATTTGTATGTATATATATTTGCGACCCGTTTCCCCTGTTAAGCAGTCCCACAGTCCCACTGCTTCCATTGCTACCCACTTCACTCACTTCTCTCTCTCTTTGTTCACATTCTATGCAAAAATATCAGTTGCATGCATGTTTTCCATACGGGTTAAATTATGAAATATTTTGACGGGGACGTTTTTACAATTGCGGACAGAGCCCGCAGGCCTTCTAGTTTTATTCTATTTTAAAGGTTGAGGAAAGCTGGAAAAATATGAGGAGTTTCTGAATTCTGCTATGATCCAAGGCTTTTGCTTAATTTTAATTTGATGCTGCTTCTAGAACGAGTAGCAGATTCCTGGCAAGGATTAAGATTGTGGCAACTGCAAGATGCGAATTTACTCAAAGCCATTCGAGCTTTAAGTTCTTATGCAAAGCTAAAATGTTGGTTTAAGATTAGTTTTGCAAAAATTATGTACACATTTGCATATGAAATCGGCCGGGTAAATTCACTTTAAAATTTTTGTTAGATTAAAATTAATTCCAAACCATTTGCATGAAACAAGTCGAATTTGGCTTGGGAGCTTAAAATAAGTAGAATTTAAAAATTGTTATTAACAAAGTTAATTTAAGGCTTCAAAACTTGAGAATAGTACCTTGGGAGATTGAGAATATTTATAATGAAAGTGAGCTCAATTTGTATTGACTCGTTGCAAGGAGTAAGCTTTAAGTTGCAACGAAATAAATCAAGTGTAAGATGTTATCCATCGTAATTGGCTTAAACTCTTTAATGAAATCATTAAAGTAGTTGACGATAAGCAACGAATTGCAAATGAAAGAAATGCATATAAGTAAGTGAAATACACTTGGCTATGTAAAATTATAAATGGAGAAAATATTGTTTAACATTTATTCTTCGTTCGCTCCCCGTACAAACTTTGGTGATCAATTATGTATTCTGGGCACATTTATTATTTCACTACTTACAACCTTATATTTACAAAATAACAAGCATTTTGTAACATTTTATATAACTTAAGGTTAGTAAAAAGAATAAACAAGTAAGCAATTTAGATTTTAACTTTTGCTTAATATTTCAATTTAGTTTGTGTACAAATTTAAAACTTGAATTTACATTTGCACATTTTTCATTTTTCTTTGGGATTTGTTGTATTTTGAATTTGGTCCACGGTATTTTTGAGTTTGATATACAGTAAATATTTCATTCTTGAGCTTCTTCACAATAGGATTAGTTTCATGAATCCACTTCACACTCGTATTATTCACAATCTTTTCCATGGTTTCTTGAAAATATTTAAAGTTATTATAATGCATTATTTCTTTGCAATAATTATTAGCAATTACCAAAGTACACACGAACTTTAACCTCGTTGTGCGGATTTCCTTTGAAACGTCGGTTTCCTTTAAGATTGCGATTATACTTTTCTTCGATTGTGAACATTTCCTCGAATAAATAAGCTCCTGCAGATTTAAGGTCTTTGTCGCAGAAAAGACGCCTTGTCACTTGAAAAACATTTTCAGCTACAACATATTCAGCATCCTTCTGAAAAATAATTTAAATTTGTAAGTCATAAACTAAAGAGACTAAGAAAATTTGTGCCTTTATATAAATTAAACTCTTGAATAAATGTCAATCTTTTGTTTCTGCTTAAAAACCATAGCTTTAATTCTATCCAAATTTTGGTTGAACAAAAGCCAAAATTGTATTTTGACAAACAAGCATGGTTTCAATCCCATGCTTTACATAAACAAAAAAATATTTTGTGGAATTGCCAAGTCATACAGACGGACAGACAGACTGATGGCCTCTGAAAAAAACAATAGCTCTCCATTTAAACAGATAATGGCTAATAAAAGTTAAACTTAAAACTATATGTCTTTTTTCTCCGTTATAATTTATTTAGTAAAAAAACTTGTTTAAATTAAACATACAAAATATTTTTTTTTTAAATGGTATAATATCATTTACGGCTTTCTGAAACTATATTGATTCCATTAAAAATTTAACACTTTAGAATTTAAAATATAAAATATCTCAAAAAATGGAAAATTTCAATCAATTAGCAGCATTCTTTTTAGCCGCGTTCCCTCGGTGTTGTTGTGTTTGATATTCCGCAAAAATCTGTTTCTTGAGGTCTTTTACAAGCTGATGATTTTCATCAAATTCCCACTCTTCTTGATTTAATCCCATTCTAACAATTGTTTCTAAAAAATATAAACATTAATCTTAATGAATTAGGGTAAAATTAATTTATCCATTTGAAAATATACCAAAATACGCTCGAACTTTAATCTTGTTGAAAGCCATGAAGCCACGATTTCCTTTGAGATTGCAAAACCTCTTCTCATCCTTTGTAAATATTTCCTCAAACAAATATTTCGCTGCTCTCGTTAATCCCCCAGTTTTATGTAGACGTCGAGTCTCGACATTTATTTCATGGGAAACAATAAATTCAGTAATCGCATTCTGAAATAAACTCTTGATAATCCGATGCAAATAAAAAAAATGTAGCGGAGAGTTTAACTAAATATGACGACATTTTTTGACCACTAATCTTTGTTGAGATCAAAATTTTAATTTGTTGAATTTATCTTTGGAATGAGACCTTATTTTTAGCCATTAGTACATGCCTCTGTGATACTTTTTTCGTCACAGAGACATTTGAAAACGATTTGCATTAATGTTTAAAAAAAATTACCAGAGCATCCCAATCAACATCATTAATCCCAACGGCGCCTTTTGGTGACTGTTCTTGCAAAACCTCGACTTGTTGCTGAATAACGTTGTTTTGAGGCAAAATATTTTCCACAAGGACTATTTGAGCTTGTGGGGGATTTTCTTCATAAATATTTGCCGCAGCCGCAGCAACGACCATCATATCCACTTCTATTTAAAGGGAAAAATCACTAATGTTTTATACTAGCAACTATTTAATTGTGTTTTTTGAATACCTGGATTTGGTATTATTTCAACAATTAAACCATATTCCCTGCTTTTGTTCTCGACAGAATTTGCCAGCCCTATTTCTATCTGAGCCCTGTCCTCTGCATTTGGCCAATTGTTGTGTAAATCAATCTCTGAATTGAAATCAAAAGTTCCAGCACCTGGAATTTCACCTTGCCACATTTTCCACAGGAACATGGAGCCACCTGGAAAATTATATTTAAAAAGTTTACATTTCTATACTAAAATCTTACTTCAAGTAAATTTACGGGGCCCATGAAAATGGCATTATTTACTACATATTACTTTGAGAAATAGCTCGAGCCAGGGATTTTACCCTCATACCCATACCCCCAACCCCCACCATTCCCTAACGGTTGGGCGGATTTGGCTCATTTACGAACTCATTCTTACATTTGACCCATATTAGAGCCCTGCAAAATTTTATCCAAATCGGTTAAGGTTTACTCGAGTTATCACTTGGACAGACAGACAGACAGACAGACAGACATTGACGATTCTATAAGGCCATTTTCATGGGCCTAAAATGGCTTAAATGCATATTTTGCAAAATTTGTGTTGAATTTTTAGTGTTTTAAATCTACTTTACAGCCCTTCTTCAACAAGAAGCAAGGACTATCGCGTTTGGGAAATTAATCCAAATTTTGTACGCAATGTGCATCGTGGTGGCTTTTCTCCACGCTCCACTTTTCCTTGTATTTCCTCGCAATACAAATTTTATTTTCTCTCTAATTTACCCTTTTGTGGAAAAGTGTCCAAACGTAAAATATTTGCTGGAATTTATTTTTGCGGGATTTGAAACTTGGATCGGACTTTCAGCTTGGACGGCGGGAGGATTGGTGCATGCAATTGGATTCTGCATTGTCGCAAATTGTCTGCCCCTTTGGAGTGAAATCATGAAGTAAGGGAATTTTTAATAAAAATATATAAATTCGGAAAAAATCAAATAAAAGACAGATGGAGAGAGAGAGAAATAGTGATAAAAAAGGGAAAATGATATACTTTTAAACATGCATTTTTTTCAAAAATTTCGATTACCAATAGCACGTTTAAATTGCTTTAAATAATTGAATGAAAAAATTTAATTGTTGTTGTTATTCAGTTTTTTAAATAAACAAAGAAATGTAAAAACTAGATTTTTTTTATGTCAAACGGGTAAAAAGATGTTTACCTAAAAAGGTACACGCGAAATAAATTGAGGCGACAAAATATTTTGCAAGATTTCAGAAACACAAAATGCAGCAAAAAGAGAGAAAAAGAAAGATTTGATGTTCTTATCAATGATTATTGAAACTTTAATAGTTTTATCTCTTTCCCCAGATATGACCTCAATCAACGACATCGCCTCCCAATTTCCCGCCACAATTATTACCGAATAGTGCAGTTGCTCATGGTCCAATTCAACTCTTGCTACGCCCTCGATTCATTTTTCTCCATCACAATTTCTGCTTATTTTGGAGTCCTAATTTGTTCTTTTGCTTCAATCCGATTTTACGGGAAAATTCCCCTCGTGGCTTATTCCGTGTTTCCAATTGCCACCGTGCTAATTACAATGTATATTTTCCTTCTGTTTCCAAACGCGGGACGTGCTGCGGAGTCTCACATTCGAATGGTTAGACAATGGCGATACATCGAATCCCATGAAAAGCGATGGATTGGATTTGTGAATTACAAATTGAAGAGGAAATCTGGAGTGAAGTTTTCCAGAAAAAAGTATAATTTTGCATTCATCAACTCTTGCAGGGAAATTGGATTTGAAGTGGGTCCACTTTTTGTTGTGAAACGAGCTACGACTTTTACTTTTTGTGATGTTATTTTAGAGCAGTTGATAAATTGTTTGATTTCTTTCAAATGAATAAAATGGAATTTATCAAAAATTTATTAAAAATTTATCACATATTACTTTGGTTAATTTGATGATAAAATAAAGGTTTATGTTTTTAATGAAATCTTATTTTATTTTATTTTAATGATGATTTTTTTTATTTACTTCATTTAAAAATTAAAATAGTACACAAAAAAACTCTTGAAAAAGAGTATTAAAAAAAAAGTATTAATGAAAAAAATCCATTTATTTTTTTCAACGAATTTTCAGAAAATAATATTTTGCAATGAAAACTATTTAATTTTTGACAAAAAAATTATAAATCTTTAAAACTAAACAACACCGGCATTAATCTTTTGCAGCTCATTATTCAAATTATAAAGTTTTTCAACTAAATTTTGAGTTTGCTCTCGAAGATTTTCATGTCTTTCATTCAATTCTTTGAGTTTGTTGTCTCCTCTCAGCCGATTTGATTTTATTCGGGCCCACAAATCAACTTCATTTTTAGCAGTGGAATCCTTAAAATCCACAACTTCCTTCTTCTCATCGTCAATCCTTTTATTAATTTTTGTAAAATTTGCAACCAAGTTATATTCCAAATGCCCAATTTTTTCCATTAGTAAGTTATCCTTGTTCTCGAAATTTTTGAGGTTTACTGAAACAATGTTGTTGACCCGGTTTTCCAACTGTTTGATCAAATTGAAGAGGAGGTCGTCGCGTTTTCTGAGTTTTTTCTCAGCTTTAGCGAGATCCGTGACACTTTGGAACATTTGAGAAATGAGTTGTTTGTATGCAAATGGATCTTCGGAGCCAGTTCTGGATGAAATGGAAGGCTTGAAATTTGTTGGGGCAAAAGGATCCTCATAATCGGGGTCAAGATTTGGATCTACTGGGTCAACAATTGGGGAAAATGTTGGTCTTTGTCTTCGATTGTTGTTTCCATTTGTAATTGTTGAGGATTGGGTTGAAAGTGTGGGTTCTGTAGTTTCCACAATTGTTGAATTGGTTTTGACATCTAGCGGAAATTCTGAATCGCCTTCAGATTCAATTTCATATTCCTCTTCCGACTGAAAATAAGTAATTCGATTGACTTAGAAAATTAGGAATATTTCAGAACAAATATTTGCTAGAACGTTTTTTTAGAAATTTAATTCTACAAATTTACAAAATATTTAAAAAAAAAAAAAAAAAAATGATTTCAGTGATTTTTGAATATTTCTTGCTATATTTTACAAAAATATAATTTAGAAATTGGATAAATATTAATTTTAATGGAAACCCGAAATTACCTCTTGTGCATTTGAAGTTGCTATTAACAGCACAATTGTGAAGAAGAGAAAATAAATATTCTTTGAGTACATTTTGAAGTTGCTGAAAATATCTGATAAATTTTTTTGAAGCAACATTGCTTTTTATATCAGTTTTCTTTTATTTCCATGAAACAGTTTGCAATTTGGATTATAATCCACTTGGTACAGAAGTAAAGCCGAATTAGTGGATATCAAAGGTCAAAACCTTGAATTAAATAACAGTTATATTTATAAATGAAAAAGGATAAGTTCGTCGAAATATTTATTGAATGTTCACATCCTTAATTTCAACTTCACCAAGTAATTAAGCTATTACCAATAAATTCTCAATGACATATTTTATGTTTGGTATTTAGTTTCGAGATTTATGCAAAATTAGCTTCTTGATAATTTTTACTTTCTTTTTAAAAGTAAATTATTTTTTGAAAATTCTCAATGAATCGACTATTTCATATTTTACTGATTTGTTTGGCTTTGAAAACAACTAGCGCCACAAAATTTCGTCAGGTAATTTACAAATAAAAAATTGATTTAAAAAAAATTCAAAAGTATTTGGAGAATTTATTTGTGAGAGTAAATATTAAATTATATTTAATCCAATTGGGCTTTAGTTTGACCAAATGCTCAACTTAAAGCTATTTATAAAGATAATTATAATAAAATTTATATATTAAATGTTAGGATTTTTTTGAGGAATGTTAAACACAAATTCTTCCTCATTCTGATAACATTTATATAAAATTATATTTTCAGGACGCAGAAGATTATGGAAGCGAAGAAGTAGAAAATGCTTCATATGAAGATGAAATAAATCAGCAAAAATCTTTCAACGATCAAAATGTTGACAACGAAATATATGAGGATGGAAATTTCAGCTCTTCAAATTTTAGCGTTGGTGAAAGAACAATAACAATTTCAGCCCTGGGAATAGAAAAAATAATTGTGGATTCTCACACTTTCGGGGATATTAAAGAGAGGGCAAAGTTTCAAAATGAAATTAAAAAAGCATCCCTTGAAATTGAAAGAAGGCTGTCCAATTTGGCTGAAAGATTAAAGGTTTTAAATGAAGGGCCGATTGCAGATGTTGAAAGAAATCAAGATAAGTTTAAACAGAAAATAGAACAAATCAAGATAAAAATTGAAGCAAAAATTGAAAAAATAGAGGAAAATTACGAAAATAAATTTGAAGCTGCAATTGCAGACATGCCAACAAATATGTGAAATATGTATAAAATTTAATAAAATAAATATTTTTTTGAATTAGATTCCATTAAAATTATATAGATATAGTTCAGTTGCATAAAATGGTGCAATCAAATCTTATTGATTTTGAGTAAAAAACAATTAATTTGCATTTAAGATACAAATGAAATTTATTCAATTATTTTGACATGCTGGGTAACTTTATTGAAATAAAATACAAGGTTTTAATTGAGTTAATTTGTATAATTAAACAAGTTCAAAGAAATAAGAACTAATAAATAATTATCCCATTAACATAAACCACTGCATATCAATATACAAGAGATTAGAGATTAAGAAGCTCATGACGCAATTACAATTTATTTATATCCATTAAAATCCTTTCAAACTCCAATTTCGGCTTATTAAGACAAACAAGAAATTTTTCTTATTTCAACGTATCAGGTTTTTTTAAATGTCAATAAACCATTCCATCAAAGCTTTATAAATAACATTCAATATTTTGAGGTTTACAGTCTGATTTTGAGCCAATCTTCATGCAATTCACAATTTTATCAATTTCCAAATATTTCATATGGAGCTAGACATTAAATTCATATTTTATACGATCTTAATAATTTCCACACTTCAAAATGTTTGGGGATGGCAGGCAAAAATTTTCAATGTGAATAAAAACAAATCCCTGTTTGTTTATGGATATGGAACAGCGAGTTGCGAAAATTTTGAAGGGAAGCAGCTTTGCAATTCAACGGATTGTGAGGAATTGAGGGCAAATGCAAACCATATTCACACCATGGACTCTTGCATCCGACTTTTTGAATATGAACATTGTGATGGAAGACCTTTAGTGGAGTTAAGGGCGGGGTCACTTTGTCAGGAAAATTGGAATCGTTGCAATTTCAAGAGGAAGGTAAAATCCATTGGGGGCTGCCCTTCTTACCTCTCCAATTTTGGTGAGTTTTGTTAAGTTGAATTTAAGTTAACTAAGTCAATGGAAAATTGTGAATTTGGGTACTAAAACAGGAGATTTGAAATGAGATTTTTATTAATTTTTTAAATTTAAATTGGCCAGCTGCATTATTTCAAAGAGGCTGGCAAGATATAAATTAACAAGATTATCAACAGATCAAATCTCACTGTTTAGATAAGTTGTAAAAGTTAAGTATTATAAAAGTGTCATAATAAAATTTCTCAGCTTCTTTATATAATTTTTAAAATATAATTTAAAAACATAAACATTGCAATTTTGTAATTTCAATTGTTGCAAACCAAATGCATTTTTTTGCAGGTGAAAATTTTGTGGGGATAATTCCTCCGGCAAGCATTTATAAGGGGGAAACCATTTCTCCCAATTATCCAAACAAATATAATCCTTCGGAAAACAAAAATTGGATAATCACTGCACCCTTCGGCTCCAAGGTACTGAATTTAATTAACAAGTTTAAGAATACTGAGGATTAATAAGTTTATAAGTTTAAAAAACTCAATAACCCCAAATTTAGGTCTATAATCCTTAAATTGGAACGTCAATTTCTAAAATTTAAATCATATCTTTTATCTCTTTAAACGATTCAAATGGTAATCTTTATGACATGGATTATATTTTAAATTTACAGATTAAACTCAACTTTGCTGTTTTTAATCTGGAGAATTCCACGGGTTGCAAATACGACGCTTTGACCATTTCTGAATTAGTTGGGAACCAAGCTTTATTTTATGGGTGTGGAAATCATTCGATCCCTGAAATCGTTTCAAGCTCAAATCAAGTTAGAATAAATTTGAAGACTGACAGCAGCGATGAGCAAACGGGATTTCATTTGAGATGGGAAAGTAAGTTTAAGTTATGTTTAAATCGGTAATAGTAATGAATAAAATTTATATGTTTTGGTAAATATTATTATTAATTTATTAATTTAATAGGTTGCATCAACTGTAACGCTACAACTTCAATATATGTTTTCAAAGGAGCCAATCAGGAATAAAAATTTAGGGATTTCAAATTTTGATTAAAACAATAAATCAATTTTGGATGAAAGTTTCCGCTTTTAAAAACATCTTAAGGATAATTAGAAGTTTTTGGTTTGTAAGTAAGACTGTAATAAAATATGGAAATTAAAAATTAGCAAATTTCTTAATTTTTTTCTGAAATTTTATTCGTAAATTAAATACAAGTTTTGAAAAGGATTTTTAAATGACATTTGAGCTCTCAATTAATTTTGTATTTATGTAAAGTAGCAAAATTAAAGGATACTAAATATTTAGGTTTTTGATAATAAGAAAGAAGATTAAATATTGTGTCCATAAATTTATTTTATTTATTATATGATTATATTTTCCATCCTTACAGTAAATTTTGAATAAAGCAATTAAAATTAGATGGAATTTTCAAAGATGTCCAAAAGAAAAAAATATAATTTTAAAAATGCTGTTAAAACAAATATAATCTTGATCTTGTTATAGGTCAAAATTAAAAAAGGTAACTTTTAACATTATGCACACTTCAACAAACATATTAATAAATCTCAAATATTCTTACAACGATTAGGTAACGATATTTTTTTTTATTTTCTGGAATAATTGTATTATTCAATTCATAAATAAATTTTTAACCAAAAAATACAATATTCACCAAAATAATATTGGTTAGTAATTTGACACTAACCAAATTTAAGTAAAATGAAAACATGTAAATATTTTTTTATGTTTTCGGGATTCGTACCATCATTTCACTGCCTTTAAAAGAGTACATGCCCCCTTTCCAAGAATCCCATCGAATCCCTTCTATTGTATTATTCCCCATTTTATATCTCCCATTTAGATTGCTCTGTTTATTAAATATTGTATTTAAAGTTGGAAATTTTAAAAATAAAATCCGACTTACATCAGAGCAGTAATTAAACCACCAGCCTCCTCCGCCTCCCCATTCCAAAGAACAATTTAAGTTTGAGCCAGAGTCATTATCGTTGTCAAATGTTGAAAATTCCTGGCCTTTTGCATCCACAAATGAGTCCCCTAAAATTAGAAATCAGGTTGTTAAATAGGTCGTAGGGCTACATTATATGATCTGACTGTTTGTTTGTCGGTCGGTAACTTTTAAATAATGCATCAAATTCGTTTGAAATTTTAAATACATTGACTTGAGTCAAAATACACCTTGAAATATTAAGAAAGTCTTCCAGTTTGACAATTAATATCTCAATAATATGTTCAAAATTTTATAAAGTGCTATA
>JAQIXN010002685.1:0-10563 GCA_034698145.1 Proisotoma minuta | reverse complement strand
AATTAAGTTCCAAGAAGCGGTTTCTTCAGAAAATTAAAAAACATTTCGTTCACGAAATAAGTAGCCTCCCTCTGTAAAACAAAGGCAATTTTTCCAAGAAAGAAATGCAAACTGTGTCAAATCGATTTTTTGATTTTTTTAATTTCTCTAAAGCAAAATGAGAATTTGATTTTTTTCTTCGCCTTATAATATAAGTTAAAATTTGACCCTAAAACCTTGCCCTTTAACTAAATTTAGAATCAGATATTTGGCACAAATTAGAGTGTCAAACAGGACAAAATATAAATCAAGTGGAATGGACGTTGATTTAGAAACATGGAATTCTAAAGCCCAAATTCCATCATATTATTATTATTCTAGAATATTAATTTCTATACCCCTTTTGTATTTCTGTCCTGAACAGGATTTACAAATTCTAAATCTAGTTACTTACATGGCAAATTGATGAGGAACTGTAGAATGGATTATCTGTTGGCGTCCTTTAAAAATTGTTGGTGAAAGAGACGAGAGAAAGTATGGAAATGCGAAGGATTTTCTTGTGGAAGGGAAAGTAAGCATTTTTAGGAGAAGACCCGGGTTATCTTTTAGTGTATTTATGCAATGGTCAACGTCTAGGCATGTGTACAAAATTGGTTGGTGCGTAGTTGTTATTTTGCATTGTAAAAATGTCATAATTTGTGATTTTTGATTACTCAAGTAATTTGAGTTGGGCGTGGAAAAATTAAAACGTTTTTTAAAAGCTTTACATCGTTTTTCAAAATGACCTTTGACCATTACTTGACCCAGGATTGAATTAAAATTCTGGTTTTTAGATAGCATGCTATTTTTTAGAGAGTCCAATGGTCTGTCAAATGGTTTTAAATTGTTGTGCGGTAACAATTAACATTAACGGTTTATCATAAACCACATAAGTAATTGCAAAATATTCCAAATGGCTCATCGTCAGTCACTTTTTAAGAATGAGGTTGCTATGAAATCTCACGAATTTCAGACAGCAACAAGTTTATATACTTTTCACTTGTTACTCTCTATATCAAGTATACATGTCTGTTTGTTGGTATTTTTTGAATTGAATTGAATTTGAATTTTTTGCTTTACATTTATAAAAATAGTGTAGAAAAATATCAAGAAGGTTGTATTGTTTTGGCCTGTTCATGATCTAAATTGTGTTTCAATCTCAGATAAAATTGTAGCTACATAAAACCCAATGAATTTGATGTTTAATACCCCAATCATGCAATGCCAAAAGGTTTATATAGTAGCTCATAAATCATAAGTAAGAACTCCAAGACGCAGATTCCAAAAGGTTTATCCTTTATCTGAAAATCTCACAAAGAAACTCGAAAACATTTCTCTGAACAGGGCTTAAGTTGTTTACTCAGAACATACCTATTCTAACGACATCATCCCTTGATCTTACAAATCTCAGATATTTTACAAATCTTATCCAAACCAAGGATTTTATTTTTATTATATTATCATCTTTATGAATAACAATTCTAATTTTCAATTGGTTCTCAAACAAAAATTTCGCGAGTTTGAAGGTTTTTTTTATGTACTTTCACTTATTTGCTAAAATTGCTGACAAACCTCCTTAGCTTTAATTTATAAAATGTCAACGCGGGTTAAAAATATGCATGCACATTTTTTAGGGATAAAAAAATTAATTAGTATAAATACAAAATGAGGAATGGTGAAATTTATTACATTTTTTGTCAAACTATTTCTGCTTATTTGCACTGGCAACTTTCAACAAATGTTCATTAGCTACAAACAAATTTATGGCAAGAAATCAGGTAAAAAGTACTCAATCATGGTAATGGTTAAAGGGTCGTTATATAAATATGTAAAACACCACAATAAATAATACGTTGAAAATATGTTGCTTCCTATTTAAAACAAAAATTTGTTTAACTTGTAAAACCAAGCCAAAAGTTCTTTTATTATGAGGATCTAGTAATGAAGTTCGGGGAAAAGGAGAGTAGATCAGGAAAGCATCCCACTTTGCTTTCCCTTCTCCATCAGCTCTAATTTGGATCAAAGCAAAGTCCCAACTTGCCTCAAACTTTCTATTGAAGAGTCATGCTAATGAGATGAAATTATATTTTTATCAGCCCAATACTAGAAGCTACCACTAATATTTATATTCCATCATTTTGGACGCCGATGGATGCGACAGCTATTTCATAGGTAATTAAAATTGCAAAAAAAAAAAATAATAAAAAAAAAAGAAAGTGCAATTATGAAGCACAAGTTTTGTTTTTAGTATACAATGCAACAACAAGTGCAGACTGAAGTTGGTTAATAAATTAAATAAATGAGATTAAATATTATTTATTATCACCTTAAATTGAGATACAATTGATTACTATTTATTTTGAGTAGGTTTTGAATTATTAATTAGGCTATTAATTTTACTACAACTTAATCTGCGATTGGATATAACATTCAATACATTTTAATTTGACTAATATCTTTGATAAAAGTCTTCATGTACCAATTAAACAACGCATTTTGTTGCTCCACACTTAACTCTTCCCATTTAAACCCAGTCCCGTTTTCCCTTATGTAAGGGTTAAAGTGTGCCCTCTTTATGTGCTCATTTCTCCTACTTTTATCTTTAAAATCTTTTCCGCACACGGAGCAAAGGAATCGCTTTCTAATCCCTAAATGGATTTCCGCCAAATGTTTAGTCATACTGAATTTTCGCTTGTAGGTCTTAGGACAACATGGACAATTGAACGGCCTGGCGTCTGAATGGGATATAAGATGAATATTCAGGGCCCTCCTGCTACGAAAAACCTTCTTACAATGTTGGCATATCATTTGCTCAGCATGGGAAGCATTTTCATGTTTGGTTCGACCTCTTTTGGTGTTAAAACTCTCATTACAATGCATACAAGGAAAGGGGTTTGTGATGGGGGGAGGCTGGTTCATGGGATCCGTCTCCGTCGTCGATTGAAGATCAACTGGATTCAACCCTGGAAACGGGATAAATATCGAAGGAGCTGCACTTTGCAAAATCGGGAAAGCGGCCTCAAAAGTAGGGAAAAGATTTTTTATATGGATCTTCGTGATAGGCATCTTAGACTTGTTGAAATATTATTTGAGTTCCTTAGCCTCTATTAGGAGATAGTTTTAGATGTCTGGGCTTCAAACCTGAGAACAATTTTATAGAATTTAGAGATTTAGTAAGAGAGTATTAGTTTAAATTCAATCAATCTCTTAATACTTTCTTTAGCTGAATTTTTCTAAACTGTTCTAATACTTACAAGATTAGCAATGTCCGTAAGGATTCCTTAGGAAATTTAGGTTTGATCTGGCTGGATGATGAAAGTGAAATGGATAGAGAAAGTGTTAATTTAGCAATGGATATCCTCGAGATGAAATGAATATGCGTAGCATTTGATTGTGGTGTCAATAGATTTTATCTTACAATGCTCAAACAGCAACAAGCCAAAATAATTTGCATCACCCATATTACTACTTTATTGTAAAATGAGAGAACGAAATAAGTTCTATTTCCTTTTTCCTCTCTCCCTAATTCTTCTTATTAGGGAGAGTGCTCTAATTCCTTGCCTGCAACCTTTTTCTCTGACATACTTTCTGATCTCTTGTCGTTAAAAAATTGGGTTGTTTTGATATTTTGTCGTGTACTCGTATTATTGGGATTATCATAAGATTTGAATATACTAAGAATTCTCCGTCTCATTCTTCTACAAAGATATGTTTGAAATGATTTTGGTCTATTTTCTCAAAATATGGAGAAAACATTTCCCTTTGTCGCATAAATCCATTACAATGGATTTTACCTTTGACATTTGCTAAATAACCAAAATACATTTGTCCCCTATTTTCGCAGAGAAGAATTTGTGGTAAACATCTGAGCTTAACACAAGAATTAAGACGCAAAAGAGAAGAAAGTTGTTGAAGTTGAAGCTGAAAGAAAATTAGAACTAAAAGCCCCTGAATTAAATTAAGGTAAAGGATGAGCAGCTCAGTTCGGGAAAATTTTAAAATGTTAAACCAAAAAGGCGAGAAAGTGTTATAATTCCTGATTTCGTATTCAAGCCTTGAGAAACGTGTGAATTTATACGATTCTAATTTTTTCGGTTGGTTGGCGAAGATGAGGTGTTGTGTAAAAAAAATCAACTTCTTGGGTGATTCAATATATTTTTATGAGCTTGTTTTTGAGAAATTAAGGTTTTGTTGGTGGTTTTAAATTCAGATTTTTATTTGAAATTGCTGAGAAAATTGTGGATATCAATTTATGGAAACACATGATAATAAAACAAGAATTCTAAATCATGAATTTTATTACAAAAAGTACAAATAAGCCGGGCTCATAAATTTAAGTTACAAACTGCTGATATATATATCAAAGGTAAATTAAAACCAATTAATTTAATAAACAATATATAGCAAGAGAAAGACACTTTTTAAATCAAAATAAGTATTAAAATAATCATTCATCTAATTATCTAAATTTTAATGTTAAATCTATCAAGTGAATCTAACTCTTAAATTTGACTATATTATACTACTTTATTGGACTGCTAGTTTGAAACCTGTTAATTATATTTTAAGGTAGGTCTAAACTATTAAATTTATCCTAAAGTTCATTTCTAATTTCAAAGCTGGCAATCCACATTTCCATCGCTAGCTAGCCAACAGAATTTTTCATTCCCCACATTCATTACTCATTCCCCAATTTATTCAAGTCGACTGAAACATCGGACCAAAAATCTCGGTTCAAATTTTTTTTCCAATTAGTTCTTATTGAGCGAGAATCAACCCGTGAACTTTTTTCATATGGGAATTACGATGATAAATTAGCGAATAACTTTTATCGCAAATAACGCAGTGATGTCGCATTTTGGAAAGACAAGCCGTCCGCACATGTCGCCGAAGAGCGCACTTTGATGCAAATGTCGAATTGCAGAGGCGACAAAGAAAATTCGGGCGCGGTGCATGTTTTACCGTATAATGACGCCGAACACCTTTTTTCAGATTGAAGCTCTTGTTGCAAACTAAGCATGTGAATGGTGGTTCTTTGTCCTGGACTTGGGAATAAAGATCTGGAGGAAAAGCAGTTTCGGGTGCTGGTTTCCATCCCCTTTGTCTACGATTTAGACAAAACCTGGGGGCTTGATTGCAACAAATGCAAAGGGTTGAAGCCTCAGTTGGTACCGTTTGAATTTGGTTTGGGGATTCAGGTTGCATTGTATTAAATTGATTTTGGTATGCGGGTTCAGCTTGAATTGAATAATAATGATTTTGATTTGAAGGCTCGGGTTGTTCTTGATAATATCGATTTTGATATTGGTGTTCAAAATGTACTGGATAAAATTGATTTTGGAATGAATGTCCATGTTGGATTTGTTGAAATTGACTTGTTGTTGGAACCAATGGCATTGGGTTCTCTTGATTTTGTTCAATCGTCAACTGCTGAGGCATCATGAGACAAGCCGCAAGTAATGGATGTGAACTCGCCAATGAGGAATCTTCAGATGTTTCAAGTGGGTTTTCGAAAAATTCTTGGGTTTCATTGTAAATTTTCTCTTCCGCCTTTGATTTTGTGGCCCAAAAATCTACGGGGAATTGGCAATAGGGAAACTGAATTTTGACTTCGGCCTGTTTGCGAATATATTCTGGGAGAAATACGACAGCGTTGGCGCCTTTGTCTTCTGGATTTAGATCAAGTTCAAAATCGCGGAGCGATGGTCTGGACCTGGAAAGGAATTGTAATTAATAAGATTGTGATAGGATTGAAACAAAGTTGAAGGTAAAATTGCGACTTACGACATGGTTGAAATTTGAGATGTTTTGTTTAAGAGCAATGATTATGATGAGAGTGGTGAAAGTGGAATGAGAGAGCAACGCTGAC
This sequence comes from Proisotoma minuta, assembly GCA_034698145.1. NCBI lineage: Eukaryota > Metazoa > Arthropoda > Collembola > Entomobryomorpha > Isotomidae > Proisotoma > Proisotoma minuta. Next base: position 4,676 of record JAQIXN010002685.1, on the reverse strand, counting down.
CTGAGTTCTGCAATACAACCCTCCAATAAAACAAGTGCATTGCATGTAATTGAGTTGCGAAAACTAGAAATGAATATAAAGTAATTTTAATATATTTTTGTAATTGAAGGTTAAAAAGTAGGTCCATGTCATTGAGCTATAGTTTTCTTTAAGGTTTCTTTGGGTTAAGATTAGAGATTGGAAGAGATTAACTCCTACTTATTCACACAAACTGCCATTTACCACATGTGGGACCTTATTTTACATATTAACAGGGGTGCTTTGAAACAAATGATGATCTTTATTTCAAAAACCCATTATTAAAAACTCATTTAAGAAACCTTATCATGGAAATCGGACAGATATCCAGATTGTGATTATAGCAAAGTCTCAACATTCATATTGACAATCATTTGATCCACAGGAAGGTTCCCGAGAATTTTCCATACTACTTTCTATCAACTAATTTGATTATTTTTCAAATAGCAAACTTTACTATGCCAAGCCAAGCTAAGCAAAAAGCTTTTAAATTTTGTTAGGGGTGGAATATTAAGGATAAAAGGCAAAGGCTAAAATTAGAGTAAATCGCCACTGCGATGAGCCACTGCTTTAAACATCCAAAATTCATTTTTCTTTTTTCATATACCTTATTTAGGCAAAATACGAACTTGATAAAACAAAAGGTGAGAAGTGGGTGCAATTTAACACATCTAGTCCCCAACCAAAATCATTATGGGGTCATTTTATTGTAATAAAATTGAACAAGAATAACATTTAAAGTACGTTTTAGCTTTGGCATCGCAAAACATCACAAACGATTTAATTTGACCTCATTTTAATATTCAAGCTTCCAAATCCAGAAAACAACAAACTGCGATTTGGGTTTCTCCTTTCTTAATTAATGCTGCTAATCAATTCAACGCCTTGTCTGTAAACAATCGTCAAGTCCGCCTCAAGTTGCTTTCTCTTAATTTCTTGTTTTGCTTTATATAAGAGAAAATAATACTTTATGTAAAAGAAAATTATGTCTGCAACTGAAATATGAATGGATAAACGTCGACCTAAATATACAAGTGGGTCCATTTAATTAAACTTTTGTCTTAAACGTCACCCAATCAATCCATATAAAATTGACAAATCGAAAGTAATAAAATGTTAGCTTAGGATTAGCTGAGGATTTAGTAAGATTTAGATAGAGATGCATTAAATTGTTAATTCTATATATTGGGCTAAAAATTAATTTTTGTTTCAAATATTTCCTCAATGTCTTGATGTCCTTTAAACAAAAGGCTCAAATAACTTATTTACAGGTGTCAAATACAGAGCAGAGCAGCTTGGCTTTAAAATCTCCGTCGTACAATTCTACATCATGGTTTCATATAATTTCTTAAGTAGATATTCTCGATGTTTAGTATATGAATGCAATATCTGAACAGCAATTCAATTCGTGTAAACAATAGATATTCCTCTTTTTAGGTGCTTGTCTCAATATGTCTCAACTTTACTCCAAACTTCTGATCCTCCGGGTTCAAATCTCACAAAATATGGCATTCTAAACTACGCAATCTTTAGAGTGTGACGCAAATTTTATCTTTATAAGATAATAAAATTATTGTGGCTTTTGTGAAGCTCAATGTATAAGACATAAAAGGACGTAAAAATAGAAATTTATAGGTCAGATTGACATTTTCTCTAGTCTCTCATCCCTTTTAGTATTTTTAGTATGTTGACTTACCTTCTGACACAAATGAGAGTCTCTCACTAATTAGGTGAAAGCTTTTGTTAAAAACATGCTCGCCTTTTGGCATTATGTAGTTTGCCTAAAGCTTCAAATCTAATTTTGTCAACTGCCTGCCGCCCGGCCTGACAAACGTTGTCCAAATGGGATTTATCTTTCCAGAATTTTCCATCTGATCTGCGTTTTACTTTGAGTTCAAATATAGTCCAGCATTAAAAAGAGTGGAGCATGATTTTGGATTAACATTAGAGATGTCATATTGGCAAAACTTGACCACAAAGACAACTTCAAAGACACAAAATACTTACAATTAGATTGATGTTCGTTTGATGGTAATTTTATATTGAGCTTTGTGGCTTTAGTTTGTCCTGAAATGAAATCGTTTTATTTTTATTTCCGCTTCCTTCCGCTTCATGTGTAGAAGTTTATTTTTGTATCATAATTTATTCAATTTTACTGCAAGACACCTATTAATTTGTCAAATTGTAATAATTTTGTGACACAATGATGATCAACATGCATATTTAATAATTATTTTGTGCAAATCTTTTAAATTTGATAGACTATGGCTAAAATACCGCTTTTAAAAATAAAAATTTTTCAAGTATAACTAATTGCATCTATCTACTATTATTTTATTCAATTTTTCCATAGCTCCCTTGTAAATTAAGGGAAAGCTGAGCCCAATCTGCACTTTGTTTATTCTACTAAATCCCAATCTGCCTCCAGGTTGACTTTCTCCGACAACTTTCTCCATCTGCTACATGTGCCCTCTCCCTGTGCTTATGTACAACTGTCCACATTAAGACAGATGGGGTCATATGTTCAAATTCAAATTGAAACCTTTGTTGTTAACCATAAACAATCTTACATTTTATGACCATAAATACTATCTGGTTAATTATATTTAATTTGGGGCGAAAGTGGTGTAAACAACTGATATTTGTTAGATTATATTTTTACATCATCTATCCTATACTATTTTATCTTATTTGTTTAAAGTTGGCAGATTTATAACCTGAAGTTGATGATATTTTAGGATTGTATTAAAATAAATGTTGAATGCTGTACATTCATTCGTGAAAAAATACATACACGTTTTTTGCATTTCACAGATAACATTTTTTCATCCTCTATTTTTATGACATAACTCCTGAAATTTGGTCCCGACCTCTAATTTTTTTGGCCATTGTTTAGCCGTCAAAGAATACGAGCTGAAGGATTTCAACTCTTGGAACTTGTTATTTGTTCAGAAAAATTTGCTGTTTGAGTGTTGATCTTATTTCATACGTCAATTTGAATAGGCTTGAATTTTAGGTTTTATGTAAATCCAACTTGGAATTTTGAAGTTGGTTGACGAATATGCTTGAAATTTAGATTAGGCCATTAATCTTGTACTAAACTATGTCAAAAGCATTAATCTGTCTGTTTGTAAGCCTTAAATAATCATTAATCTACTTTTTTGACCCTTAGCTCTGCCACCTGACCTTGACCTCTCAGGTCTATCCTTTTTTTCAATCCCCACCACAAACCACTTTATCAACGGGAAGATTGTGGAATCTCTAACATTGGAATCGATTGGAGTTTTTGAACGTTTTTATAGTTTTTTTTCAGTTTTTATTGAAAAATCCATAAAAGTAGACATTAGCAATCAATTAATGTTTATTCGCAGATTAAATTACATGTATTGTCAGGACTAATTAACCGCTTGGGTTTAAGATAACTGATGGAAATGTTAGTTAATTTTAACATAATTTATGATTAAAAGACAGCTTTGCAGCATCGAATTATTTTCAGCGAATTATTCGATTCAAAAATGTAATTCGCAACCATGAAATTCTTTATCTCTCGACACTCTTAGCCCGTAAATTGCAAATTTTGCATTCCAATTACCTTTTCATGCTCTGTATTTTTTCCCAAAATGCCATCCTCAAGTTTCAGTGATTTTTAAGTAGGGACAATGAACACATTTTTATTTGGAACCAGCTCATCGTCAGTTTTGTAAGCTTCCAACTCCCACTGACTATATTTTGAAACAATTTGCTTGACAAATAAAATATCCGGGATATCATCATTTTCAGGATATCCCGCATTCTCCGATTAGGATGTCGCTACATAATATTTTGGTGGAAGATTAGCCCACCCTTTGAACAAAGTTAATAATTTAATTTAAGTAAAAGCGTTTATTATGGGATTTTTCAGTGAAAATTTCCAAAAGGTCATATGGACAGGAGAAACCAAATGGGTAAATTTAATTATGCAGAAAAAATTGAGTTCCAAGGCAAATTTAATATCCAAACATTTTGCTCTTTAATTAATAATTTCATCGGAATTCAAAATACTTAATTCCATGTAACTTGTGTGTTTTCTTTAAACTCACTATGACAACAAGGAAAAAATGTAACCATCTTTAAATAACCCAGCCTCATCTTAAAATTATTTAACTAAACCTTAATTTAACTGATTGATTTGCATTTTGCTGATCACTCAACCTGTGTACTTTGGGAATATACTTGTCTTCAACAGATTATTTATTTGTACCTTTTATATTTATAATACAATTTAGCAAATGTAATGTATTTTTATCTTACCAATTTTCAAGTCTGCCAAAATAGTTTTAAACTTTTGGATGTTGGCATAATTTCCAATTTTAGCTTTCCAATTTCTCAAAGTGGTTCCAAAAAGATCAAAACGATAATCTGAAATCTTCTTTTCCAATTTCTTTCTTGTAAAATTTTCACCTTCTTCAGGGTATAGTTCAAAAGCATTGTAAATCCGTCTCCAGTTTTTCAGGGCGTTGCACTCTGGTCTCAAATCCACTTTTTTGTGCCCATAAGAAAACCATGTAATTTTTTTTCGAAAAAATGTCTCTGGGATTTTTGGTGGGTGGATGCACCAACTAATGACTAAATTTTAGAAAAAAAGTTTGGCCCCCTGGGGGTGCCGTAGCGGAAGTTAC
>JAQIXN010002684.1:0-10569 GCA_034698145.1 Proisotoma minuta | reverse complement strand
ATGACTCGTTGAGATATAATAAGCTCTAAGACATTTACAAAGCAAAAGAAAATGTCAATTTTTAAGAGATTTTTAAACATCATCTTCAGATGACCGGTCAGAGGTCATGTGACACAATTTTCGAAAAAATAATATAAAATAGGCCACAATACTCAGACTTTTGGCCAAACCAAATTGGAATAATTTTCAGTGCAAAACTATAGAATATACATTTTACCCAAGGCGTTGAACTCTTACTTACAATTTATTACTGGAATTTTATAAAGTTGTTCTAAAAGGAATTCTTAAGAGTTTAATTTCTTAATTTTGTACAGTGGTAATTATTTGATGAACAATCAAAGTTTGAAATACCAATACACCATGGGACTCGTCTTTCGTCACGTGTGAGAATAGAAAAATGCCTCAAAATTTTACAAAATAAACTTGTCTGTAACAAGTATGCACTTTTTTATGATTACATATTTTAAAATTCATACAAGGAATTATAAAATTTCATTGATTTTTAACCATTATCCACTTTAGAAATTGACGATTCTTAAAACTTGAGAAGGTAAAACAAATCTTAATATTGTTCCTGTGAAATTTCTTCCTGGTTGCTCATTAGAAACTTGTTCAATTTGCTCTTGCTCTAGAAATTATTTACTTTTCGGCAGAAAAATTTCTTAATTAAGGAGGATTGTGAATTCTTTTGCCAAAAATTTAAATTAGGGCCAAATGACAAATTCTAAATCGAGCCAATATCTGTACTAAAATTTTCCACTTCAAGCGCTAGAAAAACAACAGTGCACGATGTTTTTTAAAACGGTTTGAAAAAACGAATAAGTTTTTCATTTGTTGTGGAATGGAAACAGCCAATTTTAATAATATGCTACACGAATAGCAGACTAATTGAACTGGGTATATTAAGGATTCGGAAACAGAAAATTTGCAATACATCTAGCCCTTTACTTAAATGATAATAGATTTTTAAATATTTAAAGTTTAAAATATATTAATTCCGATAAATCCACACCCTTAATCAAAACCCCGTAAGCCCCCCAAAAAGGGCCTGGATACATTTTTTGCATTTGCATTTTAAACTGGAATACCTAATCAGTCTAATTAATTTTGGTAAATTTTTTAGCTTTCATTTAAAATAGGTCACGCCTAAAGTCAAGCAAAAAAATAAATATTAAAAATTTTGAAAAAATATAAAAAAAAAATTGGTCACAAACCTTTTGACCAAACAAGATTGGAACAATTTACAATGCAAAACCTAAGAATATACAATTTATCCAAGAAAGTGAACTGTTATTTGCAGTATACCATGTTTGTTGAAATGTGTTAAAAGTTTTTCTTAAGAGATTATTTTTTTTTAATTTTGTATACTGTTAATTGTTTGAGTAATACTCAAAAGTGACAGAATTTGGTTTGTCTAATTTTAACTAAATAAAAAAATGCTTCAAACACAGGATAAAGTTAAAGTTCTCAAACAGTAATTAAGATCCTAATTAAGGTACATAATTAATTAAGGCATTTTATATATGATGACATATTTTTAAATTCATACAAGGAATTATAAAATTTTACACTTTTCCATCCTAAATTCATTTTTGTAATTTATGATTCTTAAAAGTTGAAGAAATTAGCACAAATCTTTTTTCCTCATGAAATTTCCCTTTTTTTGGTTACGCCTTGGAAACTTTTTACCTCCTTCAGTGTGCTGCCATCTGCGAATAAATGTTAAAAATATAACGATGCCATTTTTGTGTTAAAAATTTAAATTCTTACCAAAATAGAAAATTGGCATCCTTGCTTAAAATAAATTGCCGTAGGATAATTTCGGACTCTTTTCCCTTATAAATTGTAAGATCACACCTAAATTTAAAAAAAGTTCAACAATTAATCTGCAAAAAGTACATACAAATATTAAAGTTTGATTAAAGTCAATAAAATAATTTCCCCTCGCACGATTCAGATTTAAAAAAAAAATGGTTTTGAAATTTTGAACATAGGTAATGGTTGCACACTCTTTAATCATTGCTACCAAATTAAAGAATTGAATTTTGTGTTTTTATGGCTTAAAAATTACCATTTTTTCTAAATAAAGTATAAAAACTCACACCCACAATGGCCCCACCACTTGGAAATTTTACTGAGGTTCACTCCCATTTTAAATATCACATTTTAACTGTTAAATTAAATATTTTTAATGGCCGTTGTCTGAGTTGATGTTGCTTTTCTGAAGGTTGGAGACACAAAGAAATGTAAAAGTTCCCTCAGGAAAAGGGACGCTTTGATTTTTGTGGCCTCGGTTGGGGATTAGAAGGGACAGAAAATGGGAGAGATGAGGGAGCAAAAAGGGTCTGGAACAGAAAATAAACCTTTTTTATATACATGGTGTAAAAATTATTTGAATTATACCAAAGCCAGGGCCAGAGAGTTAAAAAGAGCCGATGAAGAGTAAAAGGAAACTAATGGGGATTAAAGCTAGCTTTTTACTTGCCAGGTCACCGTGAGACGGGAAATCTGAGACTGCCCTTGAGGCAAGTTGAGACGGGAAATATGAGAAGGGAAACTGTAGAAATGAGCAGACGCAGATGTTTTCTTTTATACATGGGATTCAAAATATGTTTATTGAATGAAAAATTAATTAAAATATTTAAAAAAAATAATTTGAATATTATTTAGGTTAAAGTCTGAAGCCGGTTGATGCAACTTTACTGTTTTGAGCAGAATAATTTTAATTCTAGATTCGAATAATTGGACATTTAATTTTAGAACAATGATGGAAACGTGGCTTTGTTTGTTCAAAACTGATTGAATGTTAAATAGTACCTATTATTAAAATGGATTTTTCTTTCCGAATCTTTTAATAAATTAAAATTAGGAATATAATTAACAGAATGATGCAACATCTCTAATTCTTATCTTGCAACATGTTTGAAAAACTTTTTCAAATCTCATTGTTTTCAGATGAATCTTTGTATTCTTCACTATTCGAGTTGACATTTGTTCCTTCAGATATTTCCGGTTTTTGATTTTTTGATGATGCGCACCGCCGACCTTTCCTTGTATGAAAATTGATCCACTGTAGTACTTCTGAAAAAAATAAATACATTTAAACATGAGCCCTTTAGTAAGTAAAAAATTCATTTCATTATCAATGTGGACATGAAAAGGGATCCTTAATTAAATTTGATACCCAAATATATTTCTAGAATTCTTAAAATTTGAGAACGAATTTAAATTTAGTTTTTATGCACAGAACTCCAGAAAAGAAGAATTAAAAATTTTTGTAGGCTTTAACTACAGTGATATTTTAAAAAGCTCTACGCATATCTACAAATATTGTGTTTTTAATTATTTCGATTAAATATTTTACCTGCTACTTTTGTATAAAGCGAGGGATGCTCTTCACACACATTTCCTGAAAACAAAAGCATTATTTATTTCATCAAAAACAGCAAATCTACTTAACCTGCAATAAATGAAACAATTCCCTTTTGAAAATAATGATTGTCTTCCCCCATTTTTATTAAACTTCCTCCAGAATCGCCCTAAATGTAAATAGTTTTGATAATTTACCAATCAATTTATTCTCAAATTATTTGCCCCATACCTGACAAGCATTTGTGTGTCCATCCAAATAACCCGCACAAATTAGCCTTGGTGGGAAATTGTACATGCCTAAATATTCAGGCTTCATGGTGGTTTTCCAGTGCTCGTCGCATGTTTTTAATTTGATCACAGGCAACTGTGTTTTCTGAAGGATTCGAGACACGGATGGAGACGAAGATCCAATTTTTCCCCATCCTGCAAGTTCCATCATGTCCCCTTCCTAAAAAGCATTAAAATTATTTCAATGATAAATACAGCGTCACACAGATATAACCGACAAGCGAACGTTTATTTTTATTTTTATAAAATATTTAGTAACTTGGAAACCAAAAATTATTACAAGGAATTCTTCAGTTTGACGGTTATATGTACTTATTTTTGTGACGCTCTATTTATTAGTGAAAATTGTAAACAATGTAGTAGGCTAATTTTTCAAATTAAAGGTTTTTTTTATCCAAAAACGGAATTTTTGCATCATTGGTGATTTTTGGGTTATTTCTGGCCTTTTTACTCACCAACACATGTTAATACACTTTTGTATGAAATTTTGTAATTTACATTAAAAACGTTACCTTTGGTACTTCCCACTCTCCAGGCTGTTGAAGACAAATTGGTCGAACCTTATCTTGCATTTCTGTCAAATTAATTCTCTCCCCCAAATACAAAATTGCAACGTCATGTCCACCCCAGACACTGGATACATAAATCTTAATAAATTATCTCTAACTGGACAATTAAAGCCAAAAAACCTCACATCAAACTGCTATTGGAAAGTGGATGGGGTCGAATCCTTTTGACTGGAATTCGAATCCTCCCTTCGTCATCGTCCGTTGCGTTGGGAAGATTATTTCCAGGGATTTTATCCAATTCTCTAAAATTATAAACAACCAAAAAATAAGATCTGAATCCCGTTTAATAGTTTCCTTTACTTTGAGGACGAATTATCCAACCCAGGACTTCGCCCAACTACATGAGCATGGAACAAAAGCTCAATCTCTTTAGGTTCATAATTTCGATATTCACGGGTTTTCGGGTCCATTTGCATAACACAATGGGCCTATAAAACCAATTTATTTATGTTTTAAAATTGGACCAAAGCAGTATTTGCCACTAACGGCAGTAATCGCATGTCGATCTGAAATAAGTGTCGCTCCACAAAATGGAGAGTCTTTGGATTTTTCCACTTTTACCATTGCGCCAAGCCAAGGAAATTCAAATGGTTCAGAATTATTTCCAGCCACAACGCGCCCTTTGGCGGCATTTTTTATGCCGCACTCTATTTGCAAAAATTACATGATTAGTTACAAAGTTACAACAAGTTAGTTGCAAAGTTATTTTTGTATGTTTAATGCATATTACCACAGCCTGATAAAGTGTGCCTTGCTATGCCATGTTTAGCAGGTAAAAGCTCCTTGGGTTCTAGACAAAATGAACATATTTAAAAGGTTTTAAATTTGATAGTTATTAAAACTTGCCAGATTTGGGTAGAAATTTAAAGTATTTTGCATCCTCCTTGCAATAAACTTGACAGTTTGATTCTTCAACTCCCTTCCAACTCACGTAAAGATCCCTCCCGTCCTTTGTGGATTTGTAGGCATTGTTTAGAGTGAGTTCTGAATCACATCCAACAATGTGACCTCCTAATCCATCTGAAATTAATGAAAAGTTTGCGAGTGTGAAAAGGAATATGTAGCAATTTCAGGAAGAATTGTTATCAAAACATTTTAATCCACTCATTTATTAAAATTGTTTAGATTTAAATATTGGGAAATCAAAATTTGTTTGAATCAATAAGAAAAGTTGGCAGATGTTGCATTTTTCTTAAAATCGTTTTTCTCTTTCACATCCATATTTGAGAGAGGCTAACAAGTTACTATGAAATGTTACTAAACTTTAAAGTTTACGGTAACTTACCAATAATTTCAATGTATCCCTCTGTACACCGATGTTTGTAGTCCGCGACTTCCGTGGAAAGATCCGAACAATAAATTGCCACTGTGCAATTATAAGCCCGTGACCCCAAAAATTCTGCAATGCACTCCTCTTGCACTCCTTCCTCGTCATCATCAGCCACTTCCAAATAATGGGTGCTGAAGTTAAAATTCAAATATCCAATATCATCAATGTCAAAGGCGTCTTTGCATTGAACTGAAATTTGCATTAAACATTAAAATCTTCAGAAAAAAATAAATTTTCCAAGCATAATCTTACGCTCCAAAATTGGTGAAGGTTTTTGGGACAAACTTGAAGTTGGTCTTTGCGATCTCCTAAAATCTTTGCCAACTTTTTGCGGCTCCGCCTTTAAGATAAAATCTTGGGATTAGGAAAATAGCGAAATAATTTGGTACAGCAATTTGCTCAAATATTTTGTGAAATTTTACAAATGTAAAGGTAATATTTTGTTTACTTACAGCTTGGAATAAAATCAGGTGAATCAAGAGCTGGATAAAAACAATCATTGTAAATACAAATGCTTCCTTGTTCCCAGAAACTTGTATAATAAATATATAATATATAATAATAAATTATTATGTATATTTGTATGTATTATGTATATAATAAATTTTGAGTTGTGAAGTGAACTTGCAACAATGGTGAATTGGACAATAAATGGAAGGTTAAGCACTTTGATAATTTGTTTCGTTTAGTACAATAGTGGCTTTAATTGTTGATTATGGTTTTAATGCAACATACATTTTTATGTATTTTTGAAAATTTTAACTTTTATTTATTTGGTAGGTTGTTTTAAAATTCTATTTGCGTAGTAAATTACAGATATATATTTTTGATCAGGAGTTTAGAGCATGTGCTGAAGATAAGATAAAAATTGCAAAAAGAATCTACATAGAGCCTATTTTAATATTTTTTAAATGTTTTATTTTATTAATTTCCGCACTTTTTTAATAATATCCCCCATGTCCGTAACCACCCCCACAATAAGGATTATTATTTGCATTCCAAAATCCATTGTATCGACATCCGTAGCTTACTTTGTATCCATAGTTACAGCAATATGGGGTCCAGTTGCTTCCATATCCATAGCCACCCCCTCTTTTAACCCGGGATAAGCTTAAATCCGAAGGATTTTGTACTTCTTCAGATCCACATTCAACACGCCAAATATTTAGGAGGAATGTAGCAGCCAACTGGACAAATAAAAACAAAATAATCACCATGGTAAAATTAATAAACTGAAGGTGAGCTAACAACTGACGATTAGTGATTGTGCAGTCGATAAGAAATTTTAAGAGAAATACAAATTTTATACTTTTACAATTTCAATATTTTACAACTTAAATTTCGGTTTTCTCAAATTTTGATCTTAACTTAAATAATAAATTATGTTCATTTCAAATTTTTTAAACTAGAATTTTGCTTATAAAGTCATAGTTGATTTTAGGTTCTCTCAATTTAAAAAAAAATGCTACAAAATGTTCCAAGATGGACAAACAAATTTAAATATTATATTTAGTAGTAATTACATTTCCGAGCAATGAAGAACTTACCACAAGAAACAGCAGATTCCATTGAGCCATTTTGCAGCTTTGATTGCAGAATGAATTGTTAAATCTGGACAAATATTTGAAACTGAGATACAAATACCAAAACTCCGAAACATTTATATACTCAAAGCAAAACAGAAGATTTACGTCATTTCGGGCATTTGCGTCAGTTTCATAGAATTCTGCGAGTTATTGAGAATCCGTCTTCAATTTAAGAATGGAACCAATTTTTTGCAGACAAGAAAAAAACATTCAAATTAATCATATTTTAGCAAGACGTGAAATGTGTTGTGCGTGGATTTATTCTCGTCCATTCTTAAACATGACTTGCAACAAACCATTCATTAAGAAAGCTGGACATTGCTCGTCAATGCTTTTTGTTAAATTTTTGTCATCAATGCGCACATATTTTTGCACCTGGGTTAATGAGTACCTCAATTTTTGATATGCGATATGGATATTAAAAGCTTAGACTTTACATTTTTGCAAGAATTTATTCCAGTAGTAACCAGCTAAATTCACAATTATAATAAAATTAAAATTGAGAGTTTGTATTTATTGTTGCTTGTGGTATTTTACATTCTATTGTGATTTTATTCTCTGTTTACAGATGGAGCTGCAAGCTTAAATTTTAATTGAAAAGTACTTGAAAAATTTGAGAATTGATGAAACTTGTGACAATCAAATATAAAAGCATTTTCACTAAATTTTGCACATTTTTTGTAATTTTATTCCGGTTTTTGGCTAAATTTAGTGCTCATTTTCAGAATTTACTCATCGTCAGACTCTAAATGAAAATTTAGTATAAAAAAATCCCTAAATCTTAAATTGCGAAATTTTCTAAAACAGCTCGAGAATTTCTACATATCAATTATGATTAAATTCTTGCTAGAATTTTAAGAATTTTAAATGACATTGTGCAAATAAAATTATTCTTAAAATCACTCATCATATTTTTCCGCTACCAACTCGAGCCATTTAAACATAAGGGTTTGCGTTTCCTCTTGGCAAATAAAAGTGTAACACAAATGCCATTTAAATATAAATATTTCTTAGGTGTTGCTATAAAGTAGAGTCAAGTTAAAGTTCCAGGTGAAATAATTGACTGTTGGTTCTCACGCTTGCAATTCCCACGAATAAAGTAGCTTATGCTTAATTTATTTACCTCGTGGGAATTTAAACTCGAGATTTATTTACAAATCACTCCTGGACATCAAACGCCAAGACTTCAAATCAAAATCCCACTCGATATATTTTCTTAAATTGCTAAGAAACCCGAAATATCAAATCAATGCATCTTAAGAAATCAAAATTGTTTGAGTTTCTATCATAAAAAAAAAGATATTTCTGCAAAATATAATATTAATTGGCTAAAATGTATGGCGTTATGAGTAAATAACGCTATTGCATTAAATTGACCAACAATTTACGTAATTAATGAGGTTGTTATGTGCGCAAATGATTAACTCTTGAATCGGATAGCAATCATTAATTTTAACTTGGTTCCCACAGCTTTAAATTACAACGCAAGTCTAAGCAAACAATTCTGTCTTCAATTCTTTAAATTGAGAGCATGCTGAGCAGTAATATTTAAAATTTAAACCACAAACTAAAATGTACTAAAACCAATTTAAAAAAAATCTTGCTCTGCCTCTCTTTATGACCCCTGGTCACTGGTCAATAGATGGTTATGGGGATTTTGAGACATTTTTGTCGGACACTCGAAAAAAAGTCAAAAAGATTGACAGACAAAACGACACGCGAAAATACAGAATCACAGAAACATTGATCGAAAGACAGACAGATTTGCAAAAAGACAGAAGGCATAAATATAGAGACGAACCTACAAATCTAAAATTCTCAAGAAACAGCTTCACAGAAAATGAATTTTAGATTTTCGTTTGTGAATTTGAAAACATTGTTTGATACTTTATTCGCATAAATTATTCATAAAGTAAGAGCTCTTTATGTTTAGAGTGCTTTACATGGTTCCAAGTTTTCATAGGAATTTTCTATATTCTGTTACATAATCTGCTTTTTTCATCTTAAATTTTTAATCCATATTTTGAGATTTGTTGGCAATTGCTTGCGTCATACTTTTAATTAACCAACTTTTAATTTAAACAAGGCAATCACAATAAAATGCAATGCTACGCAATAAGATGACAAAATACAAAGTGCAATTTCCTCTGAGACGATTGCTACTAAAATTTGAGGTCAACGGCCAAAAATGAAAACATATTTGTTGTGGGTTAGTGTGAAAAATAAATTTGGTTCTGGAAAAGATTCGGAGTTTTTCCCATTGCACCTTTACTCCAGTTCCCAGCTCTGGGAAACAAAACTTTGGAAACTCACACAAGTGGCCAAAAATTCCCAAAGCACAGTCCTTAGCTTGGCTTGGTGTTAGCCTAGGTCGGAATTTCTTGGTATTTCAGGAAGAAAACAAATTTACAAGACCTACTATTTTTAAAAATTTAAAAAAATTGGGGACAATTTGATGTAAAAACAACGATTTTGAAACACGGGGAAATATTTTGACGAATTTTGTCATCAAAAGTGTAAATTTTGTGTCTTAAGTAAAATCCATTATCTAAATTTTCATTGCAACTTTGAATTGTAATCTTGCCCCTTTTGTTTTTAAAAGGCTCATTGTTTCCATTGTTAGCTGATTAGATTTTTCCAGCTATTTATTCTCCTGCCTGTGACTTATTGTTGCCATTATCATCAAGAAAAGAAGAGCTCCCGTGAAGAGAGATCCAGAGAATAAAATCTTTTAAAAGGTTCTTAAATTGTTTTGGCTCTTTTTGGAGTTGAACACGGTTAAATTCGACGCACCAATTTCACGGTTGATTACCCCAAAATTTATCAAATTTATTGTCCGTTAGCCAGCTCAGTCAAGAGTGAAGTACCCAAAAATAATTCAACTCTAAATTCAGTTCAACTGCTTATTATTTATCAAAATTTTATTTTTCAACAGCATATGATATTAACATTTAAAAAAGACACAATTGTGATTTGAGACATGAAGATGTTTTGATCTAAATATTTCATTCTTTCATTTAATATTTGAAATCCGTTCTTTTTGGTTAATGATTCCTAAAATAGTAGAAGTCTTTATTTTTTATTTTAAAATTTTGTATTTTTGTTTGAACTTTATCTGTTTTTCCAATTTCAGTTTACAGAACATGTGGAAATTGGAATTCTTTCATTTTTTTAAAAGGGGGAATATTAACTTTTTATAATGTCAATTTATCTTAAATAAAAACGTTACAAAATATTGACAAAACACTGACTTTAAGACACATTCCCTTTTTAGATGGAGAATGAACAAAATTGAATAATTTTGGTAGATTTAAAATTGATTTTGTTTCAAAAACACTTTTGACGATCTCCACGCTGGTTTCAGACACTTTTTCCATACCTTATTCGATTTTAATGAAAATTTGAGGGAATGTTGAACTTGCCC
>JAQIXN010002683.1:0-10574 GCA_034698145.1 Proisotoma minuta | reverse complement strand
ATTTTAATATATATTTATTTTATTTTTTGTCAGATTATTTCGATGGGCTGGAACTTATATGGATGAAATTCATGCAATTCAAACAAGAGGAGCCGTGGCTGTTGAAACGTTTACTATAAATTCTAAAGAATACATTGCAATTGCCCAATCTCAAGACTCGAGTGGAAATTTCGAAGTTGGGACTCAGATATTACTAATAGATGAGAAAGAAGATTTGGAAAAAGTTCAACTTCTTTGGAGTAATGGTCCAGTGTCCTTGCAGTATGTCCCAGTATTTGGTCAACATTACCTCATAATAGGACTTTCTAAAGAGTCCAGTATCTGCTATGTTTTTGCTGGTATTTTTTTAAACCACTATTTTTGTGAAATGCTTTCTTTTGATTCGTAACTTTTATGGTTTTGATTTGCATAATAGGAATTGATTTCATTCAAGTTCAAACATTGGACGGATATTTTGGACCAAAATTACTTTTGGATACTTTTGAGCTTTCTGATAAAGGACCAGCACTTTTGGCAGCGACGAGCAAAAGCATTCTATTCTACACTTGGTCTACTCTTTCTGAATCCTTTGTATTAAACAGCAACAAAAGTGCCTTAACTATTAGAAATCCAATAGAAATTGATAGCGCAAAGTTCATTCGACCATCGCTTTCATCTCAAGTGTTTTTGACATTAGTTGAAAGTGGAGGAAGCTATTCCTATCCTGAGATAAAAGTTTATCCAATGGAACTATTGAAAAAAGAAATTGGTTAGTATTTTTGTAACTTTAAAAATACTCTTAATAAGCATATATTAATCTTGGTATTAAATTAGCCGAAAGCCAAATAATTGAAACAGAGAGCAAGCTTTCAAACTGTTTAATTGATGTTCGGAAAAGATTGGATGAAGACGGAAATGTTTTGCCAGCAATTGAAAAAGAATCGGAACGAATTCTGACTTTGCAAGGGGACAAAGATTTCAGAGGAAAGATTATTGTGACAGATACATTAAATATAAATGAGACTGTTACAGAGTTAGGTTCTCTTGACGTTGTACCAGAAGATTACAAGGACCATGGTATGTAAAATATCCAAACAGATATAAATTAAAATTCTACGATTTAAAAAAAGCAGATCCTTTGGCCACTCCCTCCATTCTTCTTTCCAAACTCGGGAATGAGTCTGACAAGTTGGCAGAAACTGTTACGATTCCTCTAAAAAATGTGTTAATGACGAATAAGGCTGGAGTGATTAATGGAGATTATACATTTTTAAACGAATTGGAATTTGGACAAATCAATGCACCGACAACAAATTTAGAGGTTATAATGTTTTGCAGCAATTACAAGAATAATACATAAAACAAAATCTCTATTTCCTTAGTTGGATTCATTAAATGAAAAATTGATGTCCGATATAAAAGATTTTGCTATGCGAAAAGCAGACCTTGACGGTGTCCCGCAGCCTATTACTGGTTCTTGGATTATAAACAAACTGACTGTCAACAGTGTGACCGTTCCATCCCAGATATCTGACGTGGTTGTAGAAAGTAATAAGCTCTTAAACATGAAAAGATAAACAGCTAGTTTCAGTAACGCATTTCAATATCCCTCCTCAATAGACTTCCTTCGACGGACATGTCCGGTTGAAAACTCTGAAGCCCAGGACTTGTCTAACAATGTTATTTTCAAGCAAGATGTCAAATTTTTGAATGAAATAGCTATGTCTCCAGATGCTACAGTGAATGGAATAACAATGTCTGACGTTGTTCTGAAAAATAGCCCCGTCAAAGAAATTAGAGGCTACAAACATGCTACAAATTTAGATGGAAGCGCTGGATTCACCTTTCAATTTATTAACGATGTTAGTATATGATTATTCATTTTTTCATTTGTCAATTTCAAAACTCTTTTATTCGTTTCGTCACAGAAAAATTTCCCAGAATGGTATGATTCTGTGATGCATTTGAATGGGCCACCTCAATATCCAAAAGGCAAGAAAACATTTACCGCAGCAAAGGGTAACAGATTCGAAAATTTGGTTCCTGGAACAATTAACGGGAAAAACTGGAAAGATTTCTATACAAATGTTTTAAGGAGTAGTGGAGAACAGACCATTGAAGGTCAGAATTTGTTCAATTTTAGAGTGTATTATTCGCTAACAAATGTGCATCTTAATTTTGTCTCAATAATTTTTAGGAAGTCTTAATTTTGAACGGTTGGAGGTGGACTTTTTAGAAGCTGATTCGGTGGATGGGGTTAAGTTTAGCGACCTTATATCTACAGCCGAAGCCCAAATAATCTTGTCAAATATCACTGTAGATAAGCTAACGGTCCTCAAAGATTTACAAACTCTCAACATAAATAACTCTACTTTGGTCTCATTTGCCGTGAGAAAGGGAGAAAATGCTGAAATACAAGGCCCCGTAGAACTTGAAGGCGTTGCTGTAATTGGAGATGTGACACTTGAAGATGAAATTACAATCGCAGGCAAAGATGTATCGGAAATCGCAAAATTAAGGAGAAAGCAAGTTTACCTTTCTCTACGAAGCAAATTTTTAGTATTCAAAGGACCTGTTGAAGTGACAAATTTAGCCACTCCCATTTTAAATAATCATTCTTGGGACGATTTTAAAAGTAATTTCTGGACGCAACATTCAAACAATAACATCCAAGGACCCTTGGATTTGAGGGGAAGAAAAGTGGAAGTTACTGGGGATTTCACCACAACAAAATTAAATAATTTGGATCTAGAAGCAGACCTCGTGAAAACGGATGATGGCTCACCTTTGACCGCAAAGCTCAACTTTGTTGGTGACGTAATTTTTGCAAGGGATGTTATTCAATTGGATGGAAAAACTTTGAATGGATTTGACTTTTCGGAAGTTTCCAAAAATATTGTTACAGTTGAAGATGAAGGGAAAACCATAACAGGAACAAAAACGTTTCAATCGAAAATTATTGCAGCTAATGGAGTAGAGATTACAACTCTCAACGGAGTCAGCATTCCAAATGACCTCGTTTTTTTAAACGCTGGGGAAGAAATTCAGAATGTCCAAGGCCACAAGTATTTTAAAGGAAAAACATTGATTCGTGCACTTAAAACTGAAGCCAATGTTTCTGTTGATGGGAAAGTTAACGGATTTGATTTAATTCAACTAAATAAGACGACAGCATTTAAAGGGAGACCAGTGACAATACATGGAAATGTGCAATTTAACGCCTCATTTCGTGGTAAGTATCAATGTCATGATTTTTTAATGGAACAGTGTTCAGAATGTTTTTTCTATTTTACAGCTACAGTACTTAATGTAACAAATAAGGTGAATGGTTTGAATTCATCCGAGTTGTTTTCAAATATTATCTTCCTTAATGAATACCAATTCATCAAATTTCCCATTGAGATTAAAAATGGAAACATGAAGTCTGTTGGACCGGCTAAAGTCACTTTCATAAATGGAATTGACGTGAAAGACTATTTGTCTAAAGTATGATTTTTATTTCCATTGTTATTATTTAGTGAATTGAACTAATTGTAGTATTTTATTCTTATTTTTTTTAGGTAGTATTAAGCCGTGATCAAGCTCCAGCTTATCGCATCAATGGCACAAAAACATTTACTAATTTACGGGTTAATGGTGACTTGGCTTGTCCCACTTTTAATGGAATATCATTAACTGAATTAAGTGAAAAGGCCTTTTCTCTCTCTGATCCTCAAAACATTACTGGAAAGTTTATATTTGATAAAGTCACTGTTGATGGTAAATACAGTAAATCGTAAATATGATGATGATGGTAAAGTTATATTTTGTTTTTCTTTAAGGCAATCTGGATATTGGGAATGACGGTGGTCTAAAAATTGAGGACTTAGTTTTTATTGATGACCCGGAAGCCTGTGCAGTTGATGGTGATGTGGATTTTTCAGGAAACGTTATTTCTGAAGGTCCGATTAAAGCGGATGGAGCGCTCAATGGATATCCAGTAAAAGTTAGAATAACCACCACTTATAAATTTACGTGCAATGATTTTTATTAATCTTATATTTTAGGTAATCCAAAAGGATGGACTGCCACACGAGAGAGAATTTTCCGAAATTGAAGTTGAAGGAAATCTTGATTGGGATAAAAACAGGGAAGATATTCAAGGAATTAGTCGTCTTTTTGAGAATGTTGTAACATTGGACACAGATCAGAATATTACAGGAAAAGTCACATTTGCCGATGGATTTGATGCAGACATCGCTGAGGCATCCCCATGGATTGATGATATAAATCTAGAAGAAATGGAACAAGATGCAGTTACAGATCAAGATAACCCTTTAGTAATAATTTTTAAAAATACAAGGCAGCAAATTAATTAATTGTTTTATCAATTTATTTTTTAAAGGAACTTAGTGGAAACAATACATTTCTAAAAGGCCTTACAGTCACTGATGGAGAACTCACCGTTAATGATTTAGAAGCTGAACTTTTAAACGGAATCAATTTGAGAAAATTGGACAAGTTTATAGTTAGAAGTGACTCTATTGGGATCGTTAAAGGAACCAAACATTTTACAGGTGGACTTGAGCTTAGAGAACTCCGATTTAAAGGTATCTATTTTTATTAAACTTAAAAAAAAAGTTAGTTACATGTTTCGTTTTCTAGACTTGGACAAGAAAGGAAATTACAATTGGCTTGTTCTCACTGACGATAATAGAACAATAGATAATATTGAATTTGCTAGCGACCTAACTGTCCAACACGACTTCAATTATAATCACACAAAAAGTTTCGACCTTGAAAAAATGCTAGCAAACAGAATATCAAAAAAAGAAGTCCAAACAATTTCTGGAAACTTTACCACTCCATCACTAACTGTGAAGGATTGCAACATTATTGAATCCATAAACGGGGTTAAACTGTCCGACATTGTCTTTAAAAATGAAACTAACAAGCAAGTCTTGGATGGAATGAAAACATTTGAAGGAGGACTGGACACCACGGCGGAAATTGAGACTCCAGAAATTAATGGATTCAACTTCAAGGAATTGTATGATGACGTTTATCGACTTTCTAAAAATGAGACTGTGACTCGCCCAATAATCTTTGATGATCGTGTAAATATCGAGGAATCTTTAGAAGTTGAAAATCACATAAACAACTATCGACTTGAAGATGTTAAATCCAGCATATCCAGATCAATTGATGATTTTGAGTCTCGTGCTATGGCTCCGTCAAATATGTCCCCTAGTGCAGAAAGTCTAGTACAAATTAGTAAATTAAATAAAAGTATGCCTCCTTCAACAGTTTGGTTGGACTATTTGCGTCTGAAACAAAATTGGAGCAGTTTAGGTCCCCAGTCCAGGGTTGAGTTCACGCCAACCAAAAATGGAGGAATAATTGGACTTCACGATGCTTCTAATTTAAACGGACAAAATTGGGGAGAAGGATGTCAATGTAATAACGTTAGATTTGTCACAATTGATGGTCCCTCGATATCCACGGCAGAAGATGACTACTTTGAGTGTACTAATGCTTTTGTTGTGCACATTTCAAAAGATAACATCTACAGTGTTGAAGACCGTTCTCTTTCGTATAATAATACGTAAGCCTTTACAAAGACTACATATCTGTTAAAATCGTTGCAAGAAGCATTTGGATTTTAAATTTATTTTTAATCTTGAATATTTTAAATTTGCAGGTGTAGCAACACCGAGTACAATAACTTGGTTGTGAAACGTGGCCACTACAAATCCAATGATATTATTTTAAATGAAAGCAGTAAAGGATATTTATCTGATGTTAAAGGATTTTCTGTCAATGGGACTGATTACCTAATTCTTGCATACTTTTTTGATGAAAAGCGACGTATGTATAGTTTTAAAACTTTTAAAACCTAATTTGTTGCTAATAAATGTTTTCTGTAATTTTCCAGAGAATCACAAAAGTTCAACCTATGTGTACAAAGTAACCAAATCAAAATTGGTTCTTGTGCAAAATATAGCTTCATCTGGCCCAGTTCGTCTTGCAATGACTGATGCAAGAGACGAATGGTTTTTAGCTGTTGCACAAAATCGTGATCCTAAAACTAACTCCTGTTTAACAAATTCTGCAATATACCGATGGACATCCAGGTCAGGTCAGGCTCACTTCCGTTTAATGAGTAACGTGAAAACAAATGGAGCAGTGGACGTGATATTTGGAGAAATTGAAGACATTGGCTTAGATTATGAAGACGTTTTAAGTTTTGTTGCATTTGCTCAAAGCGGAAATTCTGGGGATGGAGAAGTGACCATTTTGCAGTATGATAAAAATAAGAAAAATTATTTCACCCTCCAGTCTTTAAGAACAAAGTGGAGTGTTACTGGTCTGGAATATTTTTGCATTGAAGAAAGCTGCTTTTTAGTAATTGTTGTCCCTCAAGAAGGAGTTCATTTCTATGAGTATCGTTATGTGGAGGTATTATTCTAATCCTTTAATTATAAAGTCTGAAGCAAAAAAAAAAATAAATTGATTCTACATTTTCCTTTATAGGGATTTACTTTAAGTTGGTCAGTTCCTGTTGCTGGAGCTAAAGACATAATATCCTTCAACTGGGGGCAAGATAATGAGCGAGCCATGTTTGCCATTGCTTCTGAAAAGACAACTCTATTAACTGAAGCCATAATTGTTGGAAGCTCTGATCCGGACAGATATGAAAGTGAAGATCGTTATGAAAATATTCCCTACAATCTTCAATTTTAGTGTTGAGGATATTATTACTTGTTGTGATATTTCAGCTTAGAACCGAAATAAATTAAAATATTCCTAACTAAAATCAGTTTGGTTTATCATATTTGAGATGAAATATGCCAAGAAATGGATAGAATTGAGGGCAAAATATTTGGAAATTTAACTGAAAATCGACGAGCTTTATTTTCAGCATTCATAATTTAAGTATAATTCATCATTGGTTAGCTTTTATCTTTGTCTTATCACCTTTCAAGTTTACGTCGAAAAATGTTTAAACAACAAATAAATAGAATATAAATTAGTTCATCAAAATATGCATCAAATCAATACAAATTGGCTCTTTACAAATACAAACTAGTAATGATTAAGAGAGGTCCATCAAAATTGCAAAAATTCTTGAGGTCGTTCTGAGACTAAGGTGAGTTGGGGCTTGGAAGAATGTCCATAGTGTCCACAGAAATGACGAGAACGTCATCCATCATGTCTTCTTCATCCGGGTCATCTTGACTGGTCATTTTGTTATCCGGAGATAAACTCAGGAGACTGATGTTGGACTTGGAATCAAAATCGTCAACATCTTTTTCGGACTTGTTCCCCTCATCGCTCTCGACACTTTTCTGTGGGGAGTTGGTCTCTGCATCGTCTTGCTCATTATTGCTGATTTCATCTGGGGATGAATCAATGTAGCTAAACTTTGACCAACGACTTCTTCTTCTGGCTCTTCGTCTATCGCGATTTGTGACATGAGGAATCATGTATCCCGTGACCTCAAGAAACTCGTCCAAAGACTTCAATCCCAATTGCTTCATCCATTGCCGATAGACTAACTTCTGGCCCAAAAACTTCAAAAACTTTCTGTCTCTGTAGTGTCGCGATCCGTGGAAATAAGTATCTGAGCCGTCTGACTTACTGAGAGATCCCATCCTGAAATCACAGATTATTTGCAACTGGAAATTTTGAATAGAATTATGCAAGTTCCCGTGGCTTACCCAACTATTTGTAGTGAAGATGAAGACTTGTCAGTTTCTCGTCTGTTGTCAGTTATTTGAGGACCAGAAATTGCGACAGTTCTCAGACGACATGCAACTAGCCAATGACTCAAATTTTGTAAAAATCAAAAGAAGAAAACAAGCCAAGCCAAGCTTTCATTTCTTATCTTGAGCTTCCATGCTTTTGTAAAGCTTTGTAATCTAAGGACGCTTCTAGCAGCTATACGTGGCATTTTTTCCCTAGTTGAGTAAAAAGCTGAAAAATGCTTGGCTATCACAAATAAGATAACAGGCCATTCAGATAATATTGAATATGAAATGAGTTGACAAAGAATTGGTTCTAAAAAAAATAAAAGAAACAAAATTGGTATTATAATATTTAAAAAAAAATATTATTAACATCAATTACTATCAAATATTTTAAAGTTTATAAGCATTTATTTAGTTAGCGTCCTTTTGAAACGTTTTTTTGTTTTTTTTTTGTTGTTTATTGCTTATTACTTTGTTAATAATAATTAAGTTAATTAATAATAACCACCAACATCAGCTTCCCACCCGCCCTAGCAATCGACGACGACCACTGACCGTGATTCGCAGACACCAAACTCTTCATGGGGCCAATGGGGCAAAACGGCCAAGACCGAGAATTCTCCAAAGCGACAACCTCCGTCACCCAATTAGCCTGGCGATCCACGAGTACACAATTTACTGGATAACGCGCGACAGCGGCGCCAGGACAAATTCGGCCGCGGCGTTGCCATAATGACCGAGCGTAGCCTAGTGAACCCAACCTAGCAACCAATCCTTGTGAAAGTTCAACTTGCTCGCATTTGTGTTTTTTAATTCCCAATGGATACTAAATTTAGTGGACGGCGCGTGCGCGTGCCCATTTAAAAAAGCGCGGGAAGATCCGATCGCGTGTCCATGTGACAACGGCGGATTTGCTTTTTTAAGGATGAGGAAATTAATTGAGTGTTTGGAAAGTTTCAGCTAGGAAAAGTGCGAGAATTTAGTTACCAAAAAAAGGATAAGCGAAAAGGATTTAAATTTGAGTTGATTTTGGCGCCATTGTTCATTTTAATTATTGTTGTGGCTTTTTACGCTGTACTTTGATGCTATCTAAGTTAGACGGAATGATTTTGGGAAATTGGCGGATTTTGGGATTGTTTCTTTTTCGATTGTTAAGAGTGATTTTTCCAGTATAATAATTTTTCCTATGGTATGAACTTGGGAATGGCATCGGGCAACTGCCGGGCAAATTGGGCAAATAACTCCGACTATTGTAACTTTTTGAAGTCAATTACTAATCAAAACAAAGTCAATTCCAAAATTTTATTTACACCCAAATCGATGATTCTCGAGCTCGCTCCCCCACCAAAATTTCCCCCCACAAGTCCCACACTCATAGATGCGCGCCCCTAGGCCGTGCTCCACGATGTGCCCCTGCAGCCCGCCACTCGAAGTGAACACCGCGCTGCACAAATAGCAGCTATAGCTACAGCCCTCGAAATTGTGCTCTATCAAATGGCTCTGCAATTTCAGAGGCGAACTAAACGTCTTTTTTTCCGAGCACAAATGACAAATATTTTCGCTTTTCGAGTGCTCAGAAGTTATGTGGCTTTTTATCTCCTTTTCCGAGCTGAAACTTGAAGGACAGCCGAGGCAGTGGTACTTTTTTTCCTCTTTTGTGTGGTGCTGGCAGTGCAGTGGGACGTCGTCGGTGCCTAGGGTTTTATTTTAGTTTTTTTTTTAAATTTTTTTAAAAAAAAGTTTTTGTTGACATACCAACTCTCATGCGGCAGACGACGCAGAAGACCTCGCTCCCGTTTCCATAGTTACCACAGCTTTTCATGTGTTCCCAATACAGCTCCAGATTCAACTCGACCCCGCAAATGCACTTTGCCTCGGCAACCTTAACATGCGATAATTTGTGCTCTGCCAACGCCGTGGCCGTGGGAAAAATCTGGTCGCAAATATTGCATTTGTTCTTGTTTCCATGGGACTTCATGTGCTGTTCGAGGTCCGCTCTGGATTTAGAAGTTTCGGAGCAATAGCCGCAAGAGAGCTTCTTTTTCTTGGCCTCGCAGCTCCCCAAGTGTTTGTCCAGGAGAAATTCCACACTGAATTTTTGGGGGCAGTTGGGGCATGGGATCGGGATCGGCTAGTTTTAAACATTTTAGCTTAGAGCTTTAGCTTTTTTTTTAGCCCGAGTCAGAACTTATGTGACCATCTTGTCTGTCTGTCCGTCCGTCCGAAACACAATAGCTTAAAATTTGCGCACGTGTTTATAGGGTCAATTTAGGAATCGAGTTCGAAGACCACGAAATTAATAAAATTTATAATGCATCGGGTCACTCTGTTGAAGTATTTTGAAAAGGGTCCCGGGCATTAAAAAAATGTTTGGGTTTGATTAATCAGAACATTTGATTGGAACTGATAGTTAATTTAGGCCAGGTTAGGGGAAAATATTAGATTGATTGAGAGATACAAACCCCTGACTCGGGCTACATGTTCTCTGCTCTGAAGGTTAAAAAAAATAGTTACCTCCGATGCCGAGTGCTTGACGGCAAAGTGCACCTGCAGGCCGACTTTGGAGTCAAAAACGTCGCCGCAGACGCCGCATTTAAACAAATGAATGGCGTGCAAGTCCATTAAATGTTTTTGGAGTTGGTCCGCTTTCGAAAATATTTTGTCGCAGGCCGTGCAGGTGAATTTTGTGTTGCCATTGGTCACCGGAGTTGACTCCAAGTGAGTCCTTAGGTGCGTCCGGAAATTGTCAAAAGTTGAGAATCCAAGGGGACACTGGTTGCAGAGGAATTTTTCGGAGGCGAATGGGTGGGCAGAGAGGAGGTGAGCCGAGAGGAGGGGGAGAGGGAAGGGGGTGGAGCAGAGGGG
>JAQIXN010002682.1:0-10575 GCA_034698145.1 Proisotoma minuta | reverse complement strand
GGTCAAATTCGGTCAACAGGGTGCGATTCTATAGACCGAGATCCCTAACACACATTAGATGCGTATTGAATTAAGATGAAGATGATTAAAAATTGAAAAGTCAACTTTAAGTTGTTTGAAACGTACAAATTGCTGACAGTGACCACACCAGCTTGAAAAGAATTCCACAACCCAGCCTCGACTGGACCCATAAATATGTTCTTTGATTGTTGCATTGCTTAATACGAATACTTGATCATCCGGTCCATAAAGTGGCCCAGAAGAGCGACTTCCAAACACTCCCTGTTCCGTACAAGGTACGAAATGACACAATGCGGCGACTAGAAGCAGCGATTTTGAATGTTCTAAAAAGGACCGTCGCTGTTTATTCATCTCTTTTGAGTTGGTTTTGTGTGCCACATCAAAATTCGACTGCTTAATTACCCTAATATATACAATATAAAAACCATATATTAATTTCATATAAAGTAAAATAAATTAGATCAATAAAATTAGCTTACCGGGTGCAGTTCTTTTCTGTTGTGGATAAGTGTCTGGATAAGCCGAGGTGGGATATTTGTTTGATAATTTGTGCCGGTGGTGGATGGGATTGGTGGCAGTAGCAAAGTAAAGTAATAATCCCAAGCTACCTCCAATTAGGAATATTTAGAAAGGAATGTTGAACATCTGTTGTCTTTTGAGAGTGCAGAGTGAGAAGAATGAGCGGCTGGGATCATAAACCCAAATAATCACTCAACAATAACACTTCCTTCCAAAAACAATCAACTTCCGTCATTTAATTCAATACTAATTAACTAACTGTTCCCTAAACCCACACCTCCTCAAAGTTCAACCCAAATCAACCTCCGAAAATAGACAGGTGACAATTAGCTCTTGGAAGGAAGGAATTAACGACGGATTATCTTATCGGTAATTATCAAAACTGTCAATATTTGTGGTCTAATTAAAGATTTTGTAGTTTCAGAGACAAAATATTCTATAATTGATGTGCCTTTACTGCCTTTAACTTATCAACTGCTCAAGAATCCGAAAAATTCAGTATTAAATGTGAGTTTTAATGTTTAGATTCCACATAATTATTATAATGGAATCAATAATTAATAATTTATTTGAATATAAAGGATACTCCGAAAGCAAGATATTCCAGTGAAATGGTTCAATTCCTTCTGATTTAGCTAATTTCTGCAACAAGTTTATGAATTTCCTGCCTGGGTAAGTTACAATAATTTCGTTTGTCATATCAATTGACAATAATTAGCCATAAAAGGACGAAAGTTTGAAGCGTACAAATTATGTGGTATTTAATGTTGATAAATGAAAGTAGAACATCATAAATGTGAGTGTATATAATAATTCATAATTGGTCAGAGGTTGTGGAACCCTTGAGAAATTCCACAGAGAAATTGTTACACAGATAACTGCCAATTACAACTAACAACGAAAAGAATGAAAAAACATAAACAAGCTAATTTATGTAGTTCAGTGATGGCAATTTTCATGGCATTGCATGCAAGAACTTCATTAAATTAAAAAATGAAGGTTTTTTTTTTATATTGTCCCCGTTTTTGCACCTTTGTTGTGCATCACTAGTCACACTTACCTACTCAACATAAACTCAAGTAATTTAATTGACACTCATTTCATTTTTATAGTCGTCAATTCAATATGTTCTTTGCTGAAGAGTCATTTATGAAAGCGATCAAACGATAAAACTGTAATCATGCACCTTCAATAGTTTCAATACATGGACCTCATTTTTAGTTTAATTTTCTCTATTCTTAACTTTTATGTATCGTTTGTTTATTTTTACGACTATGTCATCCAAGATTGATTTATATGCTGTAATACAGTGAAAATTATGGTTCAATTTTCATGCCCACGCTAAATAACAATAAACGAAAATAGAAATAGGCTGAAAATTATGACGCACGGGACATATTATTAAAACCTTTCCTTTTGTTTAGTTTGTCAGTTAATTTTAGAGACCAATTTAAATTATTTAAAATCGTATATGAATATTGAAAATTTCGGCTTTTGTATGAATTGACACACTCTGTGTTTGTTCAATATTTTATGTCATCACGTCGCCTATTTTTATAGTTTAATTAATGGTCAGGATAACATTTTCATTTATTTATCGCTAATTGTGTTGATGCTTCTTCTAGATTCGCCAAAAAGTTGGCACATCACGAATTTGTATTTTCATGGCTCATTTCTCTTTCTCTTTAACAAGCAGAAAAGTACTACATTTCGTATGTCCCACTTTTGCTTTTGCCATTTATTATAATTTTTTAAATGATAGCTTATTCAAAGAGTTTCCATTTGATTTTACTTTCTCAACAGGTGGAAAATAATTTCATATAGAATTTTGTGTATTTGTGGGGTAATATGTGAGAGAAAGTTGTGCAAGTTGTGGAAGTGAAAGTCTGTGAAAGCTTTTTCCATATACTTCAACTGACTTTACCGGAATGTTATTGGAATTAATCGTGGTTACTTATAGTTAACGATTGTAAACCCTCAAGATCAGGGCTCACTAATTTTGGTACACTCAAATTCAATGTCAATTCTACCGTATATCCCGTTTCCTGTCACAAATGCTCACAAATACAAATGCTCACAAATCATACACATACAGTTTTCCTTGCAATCTATTAGTATTGTGGTAATTTTCGTTATCAGAATTTGTTCCATTACTTGACATAAAAACTCGATTAGCATTTTCTTTTAGACAATAATGAATTTTGATAATTTCTGTTGAATCATTGGCTGAGGTAATTTAACTATAATTATTAGTTGAGTGGAAAATGTTTCAACAAGTGGGTGGAACATGTGACAAAATTACATGATTTGGACTAAGAAATTAAAATTGAAGCTTTCTTAATCAATTATGCGTATTCTTCAATTATAATGAATGAAGTAATTAAAATAGTTGTGACACCAAAGATTATATACAACCATGTTTCGAAAGTTACATCAGAAAATTTTAATATTTCAAACATGACATTGTTTTCCAAATTATTTTCGCATAGTAGCAAATTTTTCAGGGCAAATTTGTAGTTTAAATAAATGAAGAGTACTATTCAACCGCACGATTCTAGAAATTGTAAGTCTTCTATTTTTTCGTCAGTTTATAATGAAAGTTTTTCTCGAGAAAAAAAAACAAAGCAAAGGATTCTTTATATGCGAACACTAAAAAGTGATATGGCTTTTGATTTCAGTAAAATAAAATGGAGGCATGGGATCGTGAATGTCTAATTGTCATCAAATAAAAGTATTCTATTCTTGGTAGTTTACTTCATTTCATCTTGTACATGTTCACTGTACTTTTTGCTAAAGATAAATCACTTGTGCTTTTCATGCAGTTTCTGCAGCAGTAAGTAAATTAGTGATGTCAGCTCAGGAAATGTCAGTTAGGATGCAAATAGTGTACACAATGGGATTTACAACAGAATTTAAAGGAAAAGAAACCTTCAGAGTGCAATTTCTATAATTCTGTTTTGGCTTCACATCCTCGTCCAAATATTCGTGATACGTGCTGATTGACTATCGTTTTTATTATTAAAGTCAATGATGCGTAATTTCACTATCATGCAGCTTTGAAATAGAAGCCGGCTGTCAATTTGTTGATATCCAAAGCCATTTTATCAGCTAATTAATGGACACAGTATGCAGTCTACTAATTACAAACACAACGTCTTTTTTAACCCAATTTCCTTTTAGAAAAATGTTTACTAAAACACAAAGTAACGAAAATTGGATAATTTGAAAAGCCACAAACAAGACAAACTCATTTAATCTTAAAATCTTTCTAAATCTAAAACCATTGCATACTACTACTACATGTTACTATTTATTTAGGTAGATTATATGAAAAATAGCTATGTAATTTGACTTTGACTTTTGTGAATGACCATTTGAATTTAACAGATTTGTACTGCTCTAGATTTTGTGTCATGCAGAAATACTGCGGTACGATACACATCTAGTTTGTTGTTGTCCCCTTTAAAATTCCTTCCGTCTCTCACGGCATATTTAAAAATCATGTGAAGTAGATCGGACTTTTCTGACAGTTACTAATAATGAGAAACTTTTCTTTTATATTTTTCGGTCCTGTTCCTAATGTGATGAAACTGAATTGCGTTAATTAATTTATTTAGCAATTGGGTTGGAAAAGTACTATACGGTAGAGTTTTGATATTTCGTTGTTGCTTTTTTAATGTCTTTAAACTTTTTTTGACTAAGTAATTTTAGCTAAACAATGATTTGAAGACGAATTGTCGAAGCAGAAAGTAAAATCCTACTTTGGTGATGATGAAGCAATCAAATCGCACCTTTTTATTGATTCTTTGTTGGTGTACTTTATTGTCTTCAAGGATTAGTTTCGACATTGTTTAGAAGGGAAAGGCAAAAACAGTACAGCAAATTAAGAAATGCATTTTTTACATTTAGCATTTGTACGAAATGTGGCTGATTTAGCATGACTTATTGAGACTCTCAAGTTGAGAGAAGGGAATAATTTATAAATTTTATGTCTTTTGGCAAGCTCCTTTTAGAATTATTTCTTGCACATTGACCTTAACTTTGATTAATTTGTGCTTTGCTTCTTCATGCTCCTCATAAAAACGCAATAATGAGCTGTGTGGGTGGTAGAACTATATAATCCATTTTAAATACCATTTGCAATCTTTTTACGTAAATGGAAAATTCCAAATTTGGACTTGACAAATCCAGAGAGATAATATACATTTAAGTGTTTTATGAGATCTCCTTATTCCTAACAACTACTGCCAGTAGTCTACTGGCTTTAGTCCACTGATTTGAAATGAAGGTAGAAGCATTTTGATTGAAGATTATTGTCACCTTGAATGGGTTATGCATATATTATTTAACGGTTGATTATATAACGTTTCATATTTGATTCCTTGTTTTATCATGATCATTCTGAACGAGTGAATTTATCCCATGAGTGCATTATCCTTTGTTGCATTATGTAATAATGATGTTGAAAAGTTGTGATATATTCCAACCGCAGTTCATCGAATTTCAAACTTTGAGACGAGTTTCTTAAATGTGGAATTATAAAGTCGAAATGATTTAAGCATATATTTTGAACACAAAACGACTGTCCCACAAATTAGCAAAGCGTACAAGTAAAACGTTCAAGATTTTATAGTTTACCATTTTTTACGTAAATCCTAAAAGCTACTGAACCTAAATAAATGCAAATGAATGTTGAATGTGACATTCCATTTCATTTTAAGGCTCTGTGGTTTTTAGATCCAATTTCACAAGTCATATTGTACAGTGATCACGTAAAACTTGATTCACGAAATGGGTTTCATTCTCTTGTTTGTTATGCAATAATATTTTTGTCCTAAACCACAGTAATATCACTCTTGTATAGTTGTATATATTTTCTCAAGTCTAAAAGGAAAGAAATTGTATGTAATTAAGAATTTTCTCCGGTCAATAATCAAACATAATTTTTCTGGAAGCAATTAGGAATTTCAAGGGCATGTTAAATTGTGAATGAAAATTGTCTTCTAGAAACTTAAAATTATAGCTATATATAATTTTAAGAGATGGATGATTTTTAATTGACTTTTATCATTTTTCTTTCACTGATCATGAGAATAGGAATTTTAATCATAGAATAGAATTTTTGACAGGAAATGTCTGAATAGAGTTTGTTCAAAACTAGGACAATTTAATTTTTTTTTTTAGATTTTATTCTATTGTTAGCCTGTTTATATTATTACGCACTCAACCAACCACTATGTAAACCATTTTAGTGGTAAAATGTTATGCAACAACGATGCTTCGTGAATTTTGTGTATATGGACCGATGAAATTGAATGCAGGATGAGCACAAGCTTTGCTATTATTCGTTTCAATTATAGTGCAAAAAAATATCTGCTACCTTGACTTGCTTTCGACTAACTGCAATTTTTAAGAGTTTAAGCACAAAGTATGGACACGGACCAACAGCCGTACAACGGATTTCAGAATTGTTTGGATTTTTTCATAAAAGTTATACTCATGCTCTATTGTGTTTGTTGGGGATGAAGTGTGGCAGTTTTCTTGTAGATGATCCTCTAAAATAGCGTTCTGTTATTCTAAAGTTATTTCTAAACTCCAAGAATCTCGAGTGTGCGTTTCGGTTGTACGCACAACTCTTTAATTTACAAAAGTACGTGATGACAGCACGAGTCAGTTGTTCATTGTGTTAATGTATTTGTTTTGTTTCATTTCCTCTTGGTCAGGATGAAGGAACTCCAAGAATTTTATCTACAATATTAATGCATAATTTTGTTACTGCTCTATATTCTCACGCATGTCTGGTCTTGATTAAAATAAGCGACTTTTGGCAAGTTTAAAAAAATATCTATATAAACTTTTGAACTCTGTTATATTTCTCGACTTGTTGTTTGGCATTTGCCTACATTTTTTTGTAATTTCAACCACAAATTAAAGTTTAAATGCATATGGCTAATGGCTAGCCAAAAATGCTAATAGTTTAATTGCTTGTTTGGCTAACTAATCTGTTTGACCCGTTTCGTTATGTATAATTCGATTTGGTATTGAAAATTTAAAAGTAGAAAAGCCAAAAGAGGATACAAACAAATGAGTGACGGGCAAGCAATTAAACAAAGTTTACTTCGTGACGAGTTAATGATGCACACGCAGGTATTATAACTATTGCTGACTAATTTTGGCTAATTATAATCTTTTACTCGCGTAATTAAACATTGAATGAATCATTTCTTTTCCCCGTTCATTATTTGGTGATTCGTGAGCATCCTGTGTCGCTGGCGTAATTTAATCTGTCTTTATTGAAGTAATAATTCCATAAAGTAGTGATAAGATTCTATCAGAACATGGACCTGTCAAAGATAATAGTGGTATCGCTTGGCAAATATCATTTTGCTCTGCTTGATTGTGTCTCACTCCCTGTTACCTTTGTTTCTGTTCCATTTTTTGAAAGATGAGAAAAATGGATAGATGATCAAATATTGTATCGTCGTGTAAAAAGGCGAGGTCTCAATACACGACTTTCAAAAGCTGATAATTTGATTAACAAATAGTAACTCCATAATTCACACTTTATTTAAAGCTATTCTTTTCTATACAATATCGAATTGCAAAGTTTAGCATTATGAACAGAGCTCGCCATTAATTTACGCGTCTGTAGGTTTATTGCACAAGGCATTTTTTTAGCTGTTGATGATACCATTTTATTAATGGGATGAAGATAGTGAGATAAAGGTCTAAAAACGAGGGCATGATAACTCACTCATACACGGCGAATTTTATGCATTATTGTGAGCTATCAAAATACATGCTCTGTCTATTTCTAAACATTACAAAGGGTTCAGTGTGTGAATGTGTGGTGGGGGTTTGTTTGATTTGATCATTTTACAAACGATACGATTGCTGGACATTCGTATACGGATATATTAGATATATATAAAAGTGTATTTAAACTAATTGAGATCAATTCATATATGAATTAATTTAACTTGACTTTGACTGGAATTCTTTCTTTTTTGCAGTGGAGCTGGATAGTTTTAAATAAGCTGAATAAGCAGTAGTCTTGTTCAGAATGTGATTGAACCATCAAGTCCACAAACTTTGTGATCAAATACATACCAGTGAATTAATACCAAGGACCAGTACAAAAACTTTTAATCATTCTAATCTACTATATATATATAAAGACAACTAAGCTGCCTCAATTCATAAATTCATAAATCTTTAAACAAGAAATATTTTGGTAATCCGTCCAGGAAATAGCAAATATATTTAGCAAAGCCAACTGGACACGCCAGTAAATTACAAGTGTTCGTGGTGATAGCCGATCCATAAAGTTCATCTCGTGACAAACGCAAAATGGAATCTCCTGCAAATCCACCGTGGATGAAAGAGTTGGTAGCACGGAACCACAAAATTATCCGGAATATGTGGCAGTCAACAGAGTCATACAGTTTTGAGAGTGTTGCAGATGGGGACCATGTCTCATTGTCAAAACCAAACTCAAAATCTGCAAAAGTGGAAGGAAGTAGCAATAATAAAAACCAGGCCGTTGAACCAACAAAATTGGGAGGGACGTCAAGTAATAGCAACAAAGAGAGAACAACATTCGCATCCGTCGTTCAAGAACAAATGCATAGAACGTCGAGGACGAAACGAAGTCCTAGCACCGGTAAGTTTTTATATGCGCAGCGGACCATTCAATTTGTTAGACAGTAGTATAGTAAAATATTTTAACGCTATCATCATAATAGAGTGGCAAACTAGTTTTATTAACTCAAAAATAACGGGCATCTTTTGAGATTACATGCTAGAAATGGCCAAAATCCATTTTTGTTTGTGGGATAAAAACTAGGTTTTTATGATAATTTATTATTTTATGCATTTGAATTCAATAGCTATATAGTGGACATTGCCAAAAATTACCTTTTTTTTACAGGTAATTGTATTATCTATTATGGGTTGACTCCATTCCCTACCCGAATAATCTCTTTGTTACCTGTCCAATATATTTCTGATTAATATAACTTATATCCCACACCTGTAGACGAGCCATAATGGGACAAGTGCTTCGTTTTTCTTATTATTATACCTGGTTTTTGTTAGGGCAAAGCTCCTTTCTCATACATTGAGAGACACTATTCAATAATTCTATCCCACTACTACCTTAGAAATCATCTCACGGCAAGGGTTGCTTGCAGTCGTTGCAGTTATTAGCTAGCACATTAGAGTGAGATCCGTTCTTCTTTGCCAGAAGCGTTTTCAGTTAGCTGGGTCAACTAAAGCAAGCAATAGGATTTTATATATCAGTTTCTTTTCATTCTCACTCTGTTAAACCTATTCCGCTCTTAATCCTTTTCAAGAATAATTCCCAAAGGATTGGGAGAGCTTCCTTCGGTCTACTTGTCCTCCTTCCTTAGTCTTCGTGTCATTCCTTGTGTCGTTTTTGTTGTTGATTTCAACAAACAACTCGCTCATTTAAACGTTAGAGGAATGCGAATACTTTAGTTCGTTAGAGAACTATTTTTCTTTTAATGATAGGAAAACAGACTTCCTCAGCTTAATAATAAATATAATAATCCTTTGCTACACACTCTCGATTCTGACTATGAGACAGAAAGATCTTTAAGCTTGCAACAACAAACAAAAGCTCTACATATATATGTTTAGAATTTAGATTTATAATAAAGTAAAAGTTTTCAAGGGTTATATGATGTGCTTGTGCATTGGAAACTTAAAAGTTTTGTAGTGTTTTCTGTTCGAGTGAACTTGTTAATAACAATTAATGTTTGATATGTTGATAGAAAAATCAAGTTTGATTCGTGAGGACGATGGAGGATATGCAGAAGACTCCAAATCCAGACACTACAACATGAGAGAGGAAGAAAGCATATTGGAATATGGGCCAGGAATCGTTCGAAAGCTCCGTTCAAGATATCAAAGTCTTGCTTTACGGCAATCCAATGTTCGTCCTAGTCTTTGGAGATCAGCAAGTTTAGAAAATGTTCTTGACGTCGATGATATTCAAGAGGGGATTAGCCATGAATCTCCCAGTCCAACTCCATTTGCTGAGCATAAAAATTACAACAAGGCAACCGCAGATAACAAACGAGATAAAGATGCGAGCAATAATACTGGATTGACCAAATTCCATTCGGCCTCCGCCGTAATTGATCAACATAATAATGGTCATAATCATGGTCATCTGTACGAGAAAAGGCAGTCGCGAGGGAGAGCAGAACGGAAGGATCGAATGCGCAGAGCAAGGTCCGTGGATGCTCTTCAAAGGACAAAACATGAGGAGGAAATATTGGAGAAATTTAAGGCTGTGGTTTTGCCAAAAGAGGAAATTGTGATTATTGAAGTTTCTAAACCACGAAGTAGTATAAATGGATTAGGATTATCAAACAACAATTCAGCAACGTATTATCTAGCAACCTCGAGCGATAAGAATTATCCAACCCAACTGCTTATTAATCCAGATCGAACGATTCCGGCAAGTCTGTCCGAACAATCTGAGGTTAGGCTTCGCAGTTTTGTATCCCCTGAACATGAGTTGCCTCCTCACGACATTGTTCGTGAAACAGCCAGAATCTTTGAAAAGAATCAGGAAAATTCCAAGAAAGTAGGACATGCATTAAGATTGAGCAAATTTTCATCATCCAACGATTCGTCATTATCCTCGCCTGTTTCTCCTGCCCCTCAAAAATCCCCTGCAATGTCTCAAACAGAAATTATCACAGAGAAAAGTCCCAACAGTGGAACATTCAACAACATTTCAAAACAGTCCAGCAACAATAATAAACAAGTTGGAATTATCAGACCAACCGTTAGCCATCCTAATACTAAAACGGAAGAGAAGGTTGTAAAAATTGATGAAATCAGATCACCAATACTTTCACCAATTTTGAGCCCAACTCAACAACCATACAAAACATTTTTACAACAAAATTCTCAAAAGCCTCCATTGAGCCCAAAGCCACTATTTGCGTCATCGCCCAAGCCTTTGGTAGTTGTTCAAGAGCCTGTGAAAAGTTCTCCAAA
>JAQIXN010002681.1:0-10581 GCA_034698145.1 Proisotoma minuta | reverse complement strand
CAACGGCGAGACTCACAATACTAAAGATAACTTGTTTTATATTTTAATGTGTGTCTTGCCTAAGATCTTTTTTTTTTTAAATTAATATATTTTTTATTTAAGCCTCCACTCGTTAGGTGCATTAGTTCCCTTGAAGCAAAAGGCAGCGTTGGTTAATGACCAACTTGGCTCAAACTCAAAGGTTCCAAAATAGTTAACGTGCCAGCGGCATCAAAGTCTCAGCTAAGCAACTACTAAAACGGCTTAAATGAAGTGAAACCATTTTCAACTTTCAACACTTTCTGCCTTTTCCTACTCTTTGTTACAACTAATGCTTGTAACTAATGCAGGCTAAATTACCCATTGCAAGTCAATTGCTTTCCTGCTTTTACCTGAACTCTTTCTTTTTCATAAAGAACGGCATCTGCTTTCTCCGCTCTTTCAATTACCGATCTTACAGATCTACAAATGTTGTCAGCTGTGTCTTTTCTCCTAATTGTACGATTTTTAGTCCAAGTATTTTGCCATTTGATCTTAAACGTGAGCAGTTAAGAAGGGAATGTTTTATTCTACTTGAATTTTACTTTCTAGTCCACTCAGGAGTTTATGCAAATCGGATTAAGAAAAGTAACTTTCGGCGTATTCGACCAAGACAAAGGCAAATATTCTCGATTTGTCCCATATTCCAAATGACTGTAATTTATTCTTGTAAAAAAAACTTGGACCACCACTCTCTTTAAATATTTTTGCAACTATGCATATGGATTGAATGTTGCAAGCAAAGTTGGGAGTGGTGATGTCTTGCATCTTGGGTAAAAAAATAAATGCGGACGTGTCAGAAAATTGACGGAAGAGATTCAGTTCATATGATATATGTGAATGTCGACTGTAAAAAATGGAAGGAAAATGATGTTCAGTTTGTAACAGTAATCAAATTTTCTCTGCTTCAAGACTTTGTATACCTAAAACTCGAACAGCTCTCTTACCACACTAAAATTAGTTTAAGTTTCTCCTATTTAAATATAAATTAGATAAAATTAAACTTGCGGTTACTTGTTTAGACACATAATAGATTGCATATTTTCGTGGTACTGCGTCAGCCGTGATCGCATTGTAGTTCCCAAACACATTATCGTTATCATAATCGTTCTGTTATTTTATTACCTCAAAGCGTACACATTGGTTAAAATTTATTCCTTTCGCAGAGCTCTTTTGAAACGCGACAGAACCTAGTTCTGGGAGAATTATGGAAGCCCGTTACACAAAACTGCAGAAAAATGCATTAGACACACAGTCATTTTAATTTCCTCCAAATAATTTATCCAGCTTGGCTTCTACTTATAGTAATAATAATTCCATTGATGAAACGAGAAGGCGGAAACTTCTCTGCATTATCTCATGTGTGAAATGACTTAGCTTAGAGGATCAAGTCTGATTAAATTTCTTATATTGGACTAAAGTGAAAGTCATCCATCCCACAAGCATCTCCTCTTCCGAGGGCAAGAAATACATAATGCATTATGTCAGATGGGATTGGGTCCACTACATTACTTAAAGAATTTTCTTTTTCTGTAAACCCAGTGACCATTCAGTTGCTTATTTGAGTTTTATTTAACGATGTGCTACATCTGTCCTTGCTCCTAAGCCGAGCTGAAAAGGCAATCTTGAGCCGACTGTCTATTAACTGATGGTCGTTTCTTAGCCAGTGAATGATGCATCAAAAAAGAAACAGTTCAAGTAGAAGACACTTCATTTCTCTCTTTCTCACACTATTCCTGTAAATTTTCTGTATTTATTTACTTTTCTTGTGAAGGAAAGCCAACAATGAGCCAGTAACTTAAGATGGCAGCTCATTTACAATTCCCGAGGCCATTTTGAAGCAACAGAAAAATATAGGGAAAGCCCTACGGAAAAGAAAGATAGGAAAGTGGCTGAACGTTGTCAAAATAAAAATAAACGGATCGTACCGAAACTAGAACGAAATAACAAGGAGCGAATAAAAAGGGCAATTGTCAGAACAAGACTGGAGGCTAGGGAACACATTGGTTTGTGTCTGACGACAGCGACATCCGCATCACTTGGTTTGATAAACATTAAATAGCAAAATAGAGCCAAATCTGGAATAGTCTTTTTGGATATGGTATAAAATAGTGGCACTTAGAACAGTGATACGATCTGGGGATAACTGCTCAATATATACAGCCACATAGGATGAAATGTGCTCTCTACTTTTTTGCAGAGTTGCAAAAATTGCACAAAAATGAGGCAAAGTTTTTTTTTGTGTTGGACACTTGGTAAAGAAAGCCAGAGTATGAAGAATAAATGTGAATTCAATGTCTCTTTTGTGTAATAGTGTGTGTCCATGATAAATAGCAATATGGAGAAAGTTGACCAAGATCAGTGAAAACTATGTCATGCAAGTTTTTTCTCTTTCTTTAAATGTTTGGAATTCAGAAACGAAAAGATACGACATAACATTTATTTGCCAAACCATTTATACAGATTCTAACTAACAATAGGATTTCACATCTGTCACCTTCATTGTTCACAGCAGGATGCACCAAAAAACTCAATGTTGACTTTTATTATTTGGTTTGTCCCTTTTGCATTCGATTAAGCTTGAACAAAAACACGATTTTTTCCCCAAATTATTTTCTCCATCAAGTTCTCCTGACTTAGTTTTAAGAGTTAAGATATTGCATTTCACTTCCTTTCTTTCTCAGCATTTTTGACAAAGGAAAAAAAACAAAGTCAAACCACTAACTTCCTGTGAAAATAATGCCATAATTTCTTTTAATGCAGTTTACTTGACGTTTGAAACTCTATTTAAAACAAAAAAACTCTGCAAACTTTGTAAATTCGAGTTCCAACGTCAAGTTTAATCGCGTCGTTTTGTTTTACTGATTGCTCTTTCTTGGCGTATAAAATGTATGACTGAGCTTTGTAAAATTTGTCCCCAATCGTTATAAAAATTCAGTTTGAAATATTTTTTCGAATTGAGTTATAAAGTTATAAGAGACATGAAAAAACGACATATGGAATGGCAAGTCAATTTTGTCATTCTGCACAGGTACAACATCATTCATTTTGTCTGTGAAATAAACTGGGTTGAGGGCATCACTAACTTTCTCTATATTACGACATAATCCGATGACATAAATTGCAGTGCGTTGAGAAGAAGAAAGGAAAAGTACTATCAATCATTTTCACAAAGTGACTAAATTGTAGTTCCCAAATTCACTTTCTTACTGCAACTGTTTCTACAAACCACTTTTTTCTTTCACACTCTACTTGTCTATTGTGTTCTAGCATGTTTAACTTTTTCCTGGGCACGATAGAAAATTTCATCGCTTAGTTGACATTTACTTTGATTGAACTAACTGACAGCATTTCCCTCCAAAGTAATACATATTATTACATGGGAAAAGAGGCTTCAAATGCAATTTGATGTGATGCCTGAGGGACTTTGGCAATTTTTTATGCAAACCTTTCTCCCAAAAAAAATGAAGTTTGCTTTGAGTTGAGCAGTCTCCGTTAAAACTGATTGATGAGAATCATGATTCAGTGGCATTTCATTCAACATAATTTTGTTTGCTCACTTTTCCTATAACATTTGTAATGTTACTTTAAAAACGCAATTTTACGCACTTTCTTTGCTCAACTCTAAAAGAATATAATCTTTATTTTTATTTTTACTTATTTTGTGGAATAGAAATAGGACATATGACACAATACAAACATTTCTACAAAGGTATATTTAAGGTGCAATAAATGTACACAGCAATCTTTAGGAGAGAGTGAAAGAAGATGATAAATAAACATGTCCAACGGACAAAGTTAGTGTTGGTTGGTCACGTTGAGAATATTTACTGGAAGAAAGGCAGTCAAAGTCACTACCTTTCTTCTTCCCTTGTTTTCAATCTCTGGCCGAAATCCAAACCACCATTTTCATAAATTAGCTGTGAAAAAATAGGCGACTTCTAGAATGTGTCTGGAGGTGAAAGTTTTGAGAAAGTTTATACTATTTTATTTTTACTCCTGTTTTCAACGGCCAATCTCATTTTGAGAATATGGGTTAATGTGTTCATAAGTTTAACTGAGAGTCTTGAACTCTTCTTTGTTATATTCAGTTTCTTTGAGTCGTCATCATCATATTTTACAATTTATTTGCTTCCTAATACTGAAATAGCCTAAAAACTTGGTCTTGTAGAAGAAATTGGCAAATTGTTTGCAAGAATTAATCAAAAAATATTTAGCCATGTAAGATTGTTTTTTGTCTTGTACAACGGATTTTATGGTTGATTACAGTGGCCAGCAAGCACACTTACTGCCACTATACTTATTATTGGTCCATATAAGATGAGGCCGGAGATTTGGGAGATTTGCCAACCAGTTCGTCTTTCTTCATGATCATGTCTTTCCCGGCCTGTCAGTCTGAATTCTCCTTTCCAAACTGGTCTTCTCTCTAAATCAGATATTCCCAACACCACACTTTCTTTTCACAGCTTTCTCATCTACAACGACTTTTCAATGAGAGAATAAAATCGATGCTGGCCAAACATGCCACCACATATTGAAGATGTTGGAATATAATGCTTTATAACAACATACGATACCAAAAAATAATATGAGGGACCTCTGTATACGCCATTACCTAATACTGACTGTATGGCCAAGTTATCTCCTCGGTACAACTTTCTCCCATTAACCAAGCTCTTCATTATCTAGGGAGTAATAAAATATTATTCTGTACTATTTAATGTAGCATGCTATAAAATTTGATGTGTAATTTATCAGATTATATTCTTTTGTGTTTTTGACACTGAATGCGTCATCAGATTTAAGTTTCTAATTCTAAAATATTGCAAAACCTGCTTTTTATCGGGTGTTGAAATCGGAGGAAAATGAATGTAATGACATGCAATTTTAGTTTTCCTAGAAAAGAAACACATACTTTATTATGATAATAATTCAAGAATATTTGAATGTTGCAAAATGTTACACAAAATAGTTACAATTTACCATAAATATGGAGCGTTGGTGAGAGAAAGTTTCATGGTTAAATCTGCTGAATAATCGATGCTTAAACTGAAAATAGATGCAGAGAACTTTCATAACTAACGTGTCCCCCGAGTTTTTGTCACTTTTGCTGGAAATTTCACACACACTTTGTAAATATGAATACTAAAAGGGAGACAAAGCAATGGTCGAAGCGACTAGTAAGTCTAAAATACAATATTTATTCTTATACTTCCTTCGAAGCTGAAAAATATTGGGCAGATATTAAAGTCACAATCTTCTGGGAATTGAAGTCTATGCGAGATATAAATCTTTTGTCTACACAAGAAAAAGTAGGCCACACAAGTATTTTTTAAATTTATTTTTAAAAATATATATGTTATTAAAAGAACTTGATTTTCAATACCTACTTAAAATTTAAAAAAAAAATCTTTTGTATGTATATATTTTGTATATATATAACTAGAACGTTCCAACAGACTTGAAATATTGCTGTAATTCAAGGATACTTTGAGCCTGTTCTCCACCAGATGCGTGAATTGTAATTCTTTTCTTCGCCCGAGTGCTTTCTGTTATGCAAAATAGTTGGCCCGTTGTGCAGAAAACTCCCTTCGCTTTCTCCACCGAAATTAATACCTTCGTTCTCCCATTTTGCTATTTTTTCTGAATATCATAACCTTTCACTGGAGACTAAATTCATTTGACAAACAAAACTTTTCTAAAGCTTGGTTGAGTCTTTTATTCAGCGTGGCCTTTGACAGAGTTGTGTCCCTTTAGGGATTTGGACCAACTAAATCTCCAATTTTTTCTAGGCTCTGTGTCAATTTTTAATTAAAATAAGAAAACACAACTGAATTGAGGAAACTTGCTTGTACTACATATTTTTTCCCCTTTTGATAAACTAAATAAGGAAAGTTTGCCAAGACCTAAAATTAAACTGTGCCACTGAGGAGTTGATTTTAATTGAAAGTTGGAAGATTATTCTGTAAAGGTAAATAAATATTGCTGCCTTTTCAGACGAAAATGAAGCACTCTTTATTAAAAAAAATTAAATTAAACCTTTCTCATTACAATGCCATTCAAGACATCAGGTCAGAACAAATTAAGTTTATATATTTTTGTAAAAAAAAAAGAAAAAAATATTCTATAAATTGTATACAAAAATGGAACATTTTCTGCAATGTAAAATATCCGTATATTTATTACAACATCAAAGAGTAAATTATGTATTTGTTTACGTAGAATACATGCTAAAGGCGTGTATGTTTTCTTACGCAACTGATTTTGTTGGGAATGTGCAAATACAAGAGTAATCTCCTGTCCTTGATATATGTAAGTAATATTAGGTAATGTAAAGTCAGCGATGAAGAAAAAGCACTTGAATTTTCAAGCAGATTTCAACATTCTTGAGTGGGGAACAAGGTAAATAAAATCCGCTCAAGTGCCGCTAGTGAGTGGTGTGACCAAGGGAGAAAATCTCTGCTAAAATCTGTCCTTCCGGACATCTTCAAATCTATCTCGTCCCATTTCTGTCCCGGAATCTTGATCTTGCTCAAAACTTTAAGTAAGATGCTTTCCTCTCAGCTCCCACTAATCATCACTTTGCTTAGCGGATTTCAACAGCACTCTCAGCAAAGAAAACCAGCCCTTCCTTCGTTTTATAATCAAAACTGGGCTAAACATTTCATTAAAATGCTTTCCTCGTTTGATCAAAACTTCCTTTGAGCTTACAAGAGGCAAAAAGAGCAAAGGAAGGAAACGAATTTATTTAAGGAGTGTATACACTTCGTGGAATAAATTAAGAAATCTCTGAATTCAATTTACCTGAAACATTTTAATTGCGCAATACATGTCTACTTATATAATTCAAATATTTTTTATTACTAACCATTTACCCAAGATGGAAATCAAACAGCAAACTCTATTAAGCGTTGTTATTATTTTTAGTTAATGCGGAATTAATATATTATATAGAAAAGAATGTACAAATTGCACTGCATTCTACCAAAGAAATGGTTGTGTTGTAATGACCCAAACGGTCTAGTTCAATTTAATGCTTTCTCTTTCTGTTTGCCGGTTTCACCTTTCTAGAATTGCAGATGAATGAAAGTGGAGAACTTTGTTCTAATTCATCCCGTCCGTTGTACTAAGCCAAGCGTTTTGTTTCTGGTTACAGTTGTGAAATGTGTCTGTTTTATTTCTCTATATGTCTGTTCTTTGGCCTTAAGCCAGAGTCTTTTGCTTAAAGTCGGACAGGAGAAGGATACAATAATGAATATTCCGGAAGGAAAGCACTGCTGCGTTTATCTCCGCTGAAACGGTCCAATGCCACCATGACACATTCAACTAACGAATAGTTTAAACGCTATTATAGATAACTTTCTCCCATTGTCAAAAGCATTCCAACAAAAATTTGCCAAGAAATGGACCGGCTTAAATTAAGTCATTCAAGAGAGAAAAGATAGGCAACAGTTAATAGGCTATTTAAGAACATTGAAAAAAGCGCACAAGTGTACTTTGGACCACTGTTGCCTCTTGAAATGGAGAAAGTGGCCATAATAACACCACAGGAGGTGGTTGAATCTATTTTTACTCAACTTTATGTGTATATTTCAGAACACTCTGGACAACATGTCACCACACAACTCTCCATGTCGATTGCCAATATCAAGGACAATAAAACTGCTGTTGAAGAAAATAAAACTGACCCTATCAGCATTTCCATCAGTCCCACATGGTCATCAACTTCCTCGTCTTCGTCCTCCCCAATGTCTCTCATCCCACGGACAAGACATCACTCATCCCCAACCTCAAAAAACTCATCATCATCCTCCTCCTCCTCATCGCCACTAACAGTATCTGGGTCAATGATGACAAAAAAGTTATCGACACCACCATCCCAACCACCACAATTAGGTACAAAACAAAAAACAGTTTACTTTCACCATCAACAAACAAAGGAGAAAGAGAGTCTAGAATTTGGGGAATCTATCAACGTCCAAGTAGAGCGAAGAAGTTTGTTTGGCTCAAGAGAAACAATAGCAGCAGCAGCGGATGTTAAAAGGTCAACAGATGAATTTGAGTTTCAGTTGGAGCCTCCACTTAGTTTAGCCAGCTCTTCTTCCAGTCGTAATACTGGACCCTATTTCGAGTCCAACAAAACTACAATGAGCGTTACCTCAAGGGCGGGCCAGACTGTTCTATTTGACTGTGCTGTTGTCCTACTCCAAGGACGAATGGTAAGTGAAAGCATCTCTTTTTGGAAAACTTTACATTCCAGTCAGTCAGTCAGAAAATCCTTCACAGAAATAACAATTATCT
Source organism: Proisotoma minuta (assembly GCA_034698145.1). Lineage (NCBI taxonomy): Eukaryota > Metazoa > Arthropoda > Collembola > Entomobryomorpha > Isotomidae > Proisotoma > Proisotoma minuta. The sequence continues at coordinate 2,262 of JAQIXN010002681.1, read as the reverse complement.
TCGCTCATTTCCCCCAAATCCTTGTTTAGAGACCTGATCAAACAATTAGCCCGATATAACGCCTCCCTATTGGCTTATTCATCTAAAACCCTTTGCAAATACACGATACAAAATAATTTTTAAGAAGTTTTCTCAATTTCAAAAATATACAATCTGCATAAAAAGTAGACTGTAATTTAGGAAATATTTATTAGATAGATTAGAATCCTTTTATATGCAATAAACCCAAAAATAAAGGACAAAAAATAACTATATAGAGAGAAAGTCGGTTGTTCTCAATTTCAAGCTCTCTGCAGATAAGAGCACTTGAGACCCTTTGGCCATTACTTTACTAGGCTTCACACTCTTTAGTTTGTCTACTGTATTGACTTTTGTGCTGGAAGTCTCTTCAGTGTCTCCACTCCAGTGGTCATTTATCCGTCATCTCATGATTGACAATGTATTTACTAAAATCCCAAAACAAACAACTGACCCTTATTCCTACACTTTACTTTGCCATGTAATACATCCTTCAATTTATTTATCTCACACCCTGGCCCAGTCCACTCTCAGTTATTATCCACCTTCAGCTACAGAGAAAGTGTTAGTTTTGGCTTGATGTTGATGAATCCAATTCCATCCAAAGAGAGGGGTAAAAGGGAAGCCAAGCGAAATGGATCCGAATGAAACTCTTGCTCATCAGGCTAAAAGTAGCATCAGCTTCTATCTATCACTTCCTTGTGTTCATTTGGAGAATGGGATAGTTCTAGATTTGGCAAAACTGAACAGGAAAGACATTTCTGAGGAGAAAGTAGCACGAAATGAGTTGACTAGCCTATATTTAGAGGAAACGAATGGGTTAAAGAACAAATCCGGACACTCAAATCGGGAGGTTTCATCTCCATTCAGAAAATGAAATCAAATGATATAAAGTGACCATTCAGCTTCTCTTGATAAAGTGTTCTACTGCATTAGAGCATTATGTCCTATATTTGGAATTGAAAATGCCACTTTACTCAAGTTCATCCTTCAATTTATTCTCAAAATATGAAATCTTTGAACTTTAAATCAGAGATTAGGCAATAAATTTGATGCATGCAGTGCATATAAATTTAGTATTTATAGCTTAGAATGCAATATTGATGTTGATTATTAATTTGCATATTTCATTAGCTTTAATCATAATGGTGGAAATTTAGTAATGCGTCCAAAGAGCGTATTGGGCTTAAAATGAAGGGTATATAAGATTTTATTAAATATGGAAATCCTTTGTGTTTGGGGGCAGGTGAGGGAATTAGTGAGTGGGCGAGGATAAATATCTCTTTAGAAAGAACTGGACGCTGGAGGTAAAATGAATTGAAAGTAAATTGTATCTCAAGTGTTGCGAACTCTCGTATATACTTTATTAAAACGGGCTTAAGCCTTTTTTCTTTAGAAAGTGATTCAATGACCAGCGAAATGAGAGCAACTGTTGGTCTAAGATACTTACTTGGCTTTCTCTTAAACGTACGATGTGGGAGGAATTTCTAAACGCTAAGAAAAACAGACTACTAAGAATTGTTTGAAAGGGGAAGCAAAAACTTGAATTCAAGTCACAACCACAGAAAGTAGGCTGCCAATAATCATTCCTCACAAATGTCTACGCATAATTAAAATCAATTCGTATATGGAAGAATAGAAAAAAGTGCCCGTTGAAAACTACCGAAATACAAGAGATTAATCATATTTTATATCAAAGTAGTAAATGCAATCCATTTGGAACTTTCTTTTGTTGGGGACTAGATTTAGATCAAAATTCACTTTTATATCGATTGTTATCGGTTTTCTATCTAACCAAGTTCCGCTCTCAAGATCGTACAATATACTCAACAATGCAACGCTGCAATTTTAGCCGCTTTCTTTAGAAATTGCGGCTAGGTTCATTTCCTTTTTCCTTGAGAAAAGGGATGAGGATTGCAGTAAAGAAGACGTTAAATATTTTATGGGAATTATGGGAATTTTATCGGAAAGAAGAATTTTGAATGAGGAACTTTTGCCTTGGATGTTTAATATATGCTCAAAAGTCATTGGAGCAAATCGGTAGACCATAAACTCTAAGCTGTTGTGCATTAAAGATGGATTGAGTCGTCTTTGAGAAAAGTCTTTGAATGGAGAGATCATTGAATCTCTTGAATTAAACTCTCTTATTAATAAACTGGTGCAATGTGTGTATTTCATAAATGTGAAAACAAAATTCAGAAAGGTAGAAAATTACATAAATAATTATTATAGATATTGTAGGCA